>CATIWR010081635.1:0-44497 GCA_949677035.1 Omphalea diandra
TATATATATATATATATATATATATATTATTTTTTTGGAAAACTCTCCCATATATATAGAGAGAGAATGAGAGAGCTTCACTGTCATTCTTTTTCTCAAACTCTAACTTGGCATTCATCATAGTCTGATTTTGATTTAAAACTAAATAAGCATCAAATGGATTTGAAATTGTTTCAGAATCGAAATTGTATTATGGTTTCAATTCTAGTTCAAAGCATTTTTATTCCAAAAATATGACAATTTAGTAATGAAATTTTGTTTGCTAAATTAAAAAATTTATTGCTCATTTTGATTGGCCACGAAATAGCAACAAAAATTTTTTGTTAATATTTTGCTTCTTACTAAAAAAGCTAATAATAAAACAAAATTTTCATTATTAATTTAGTAACAAATTTCAAAATTTATTGCTAATTGAGTTATGGCACCACAATCTCTAAATTTTAGAAATAGAATTCTTTTTTGTTGCTAAAATATGTCACAATTATGTTGCTAATCCACTGGTAAATTCAATGTCAAAAATACAATGCTAAACTGAAAAGATCTATTACTAATTCCAATTAGTAACAAAATTTTCATTAATATTTTGCTCTTTGCTAAATAATTAGCAATGGAATAAAAATTCCATTGTTAACTGGGTTATGAGAAGACAATCTCCAAACTTTAGCAATGAAATTCAATTTCATTATCAAAACCTATTGCAATTTCGTTACCAACTTCAATATCAAAAATTAGTGTCAAATTTAGCAATGAAATTATAATGTGTTATTGAATAAAATACCCAAATAGCATTACAGAAAATAAAATAGAAAAGAACAAATGAATTTTTAAATATTACCGGCCTCTAATTTCTCAAGCTCTTCAAGTGATTGTTCAACATTGATAAGGTTGTTGGAATTCCCCAACCAATCTTGATAACAAATAAGTACTTCAGCTTGGCAATAAAGAACTCCTAATCTAGAGTTCTATCTCATGTGCTAAAGGCACTTTCCAAAGCAACTGTGCTTGCCTATACTGCTAACACATCTCTAGCAACTCTTGCCAGCAATGGATATCTCAGTGAGTTCACCTTCCACCATGCAAGCATGTTAAATTTTAGTGTAAACCTCTCTAGAACTTCAATCAAGTACTTGTCAAGCTCATACTGTGAGAACTCATTTTCTTTTTTCGCTTCAAAAAAGTATTCATCAATTTATTCAACTCTCATCATTTGTATATCATCATTATCTTCTGTCTCATCTTCCTCTCCAAAAGTCTTGTTTTTTTCCACCATCAATCACTCCTTCAATAACTAACTGTTGATCATCAACTTGTTTATACTTTTCAATCAAGGAGTTTAAAGACTTCAATATCCTTATTACCTTTTTGCCCACTCTCCCCATAATATGACACAAATTTGGCTTTCAAATACTTCAATTTGCACCTTAGATCTAAAATTATAGCAATAAACAATAACACATTCATTTTATTAAGTGACCCTCAATATTTGTCAAATTTAGACCTCATTTGGTTACCTATATCAACTAAGGCATATTCTATTTCAATATCACCATTTTGACAAATAGTGATTTCCCTCAAAATCTTAACAACTTCAAGAAAATATAAATTTGAAAAGGAATAAAGAGAATTAGAAAGCTTCATAGTTGCTTCATAAAATTTTCTAATAAACCTAATGAGCACTTTTACCCTACACCAATCCTCATTATTTGGCAACTCATTCCCATAATATATTGTGAATCTACTATCTAAGTCTGCAAGTCTATCAAAAGTTGTTTGATAAAACAAAGTTGACTCCAACATAAAAAAATAAAATAAAATAAAATTGGAGTTCCATCTAGTTGGGCAATCTAATTGCAAAGAAGACTTAAACTTAATCTTTGCCACATCACATGCTTTCTTAAACAAATCAATTCTTTGTGGACTACTCCTAAAGTATTTAACAATACCCCTAATCCTTTTAATTAACCTTGAGATATGTCAAGTCCATCCTTCATAATTAATTGAAGGATGTGAGCAAAACATCTCATATGAAATGCATCACCACCTAAAACAAATGCATCCTTTTTCATCAACCTTCTTTTCAATTGAATTACAATAGTGTCATTGCTAGATGCATTGTCTACTTTAATTGTCACAACCTTACTCAACCCCCACTCTTCCATACAACAATCTACTACATTACCTATATTAACTCCTTTGTGGCTTTTAATGAAACAAAAATTTAAGATTCTTTTATGCAAATTCCAATCCAAGTCTATGAATAGAACAATCAAGCACAAATAACTAAGAATCTAAACACTTGTCCAAATGTTAGTGGTTAAAAACCCTCTATGACAATGCATCTTAAGGCGGCTTTCAATTTTTTCTTCTCTTTAGCAAACATAGAGAAGCAATCTCTAACAACAATGAATCTAGATGGAATTTGAAACTAAGGGGACAATAACTTCTACAAACTCTTTAAACCCTTCCCTTTCTATAAATCTAAAAGGGAGCTCATCTTTAATAATCATTCCAAGTAATGTTTCCCTTACTAGTTGTCTGACAAACTTCCAACACCCTAATTGTGGTCCCTCCTCATTTCACCTCATAGATGTCAAAGTTTTTTTTACATGTATCTTTCCCTTTTTGAGTAGCTAACCATTCTTTTTTAAAGGGAAATTTTTTGCATGCATTGATCAAATGTTTCCTCAACCCCGAGGTTCTAATGGCACTACTATCCTGATAGTTTTTATTACACCATATACACCTAACTCTACTAGTCTCCTTATCATCACTATTCTTAAGTTTTTCATAACAGAACTAAACATCAGACATAAATTTTTGCCTAGTAGGAGATGAAGCAAAAATACCTTTATCTATGGCAGTATTAGTAGTCACATTTTGAACTGCTGCAGAAGCAACAATGCTTGGTGTGCTACCGTTCTTCTCTATTGAAGGTGAGAGGTTATTGCATCGGGGCTAGTAGAAGACCATCATTGTTTGTCTTTGCACTATGGATCCCACGAGTAACTTTCCACTTTTTCATATCGAAAATAAAACAACTTATAAGAAGTTAACACTTAACACATTTTAAAAAATTACATGAATTGAAATTGCAGTCTGCAATCTGCAATTTCAGTTACACATTTAACACATTTAAACAAATTATATGAACTGAAATTGCAGTCTGCAATCTATAATTTCAGTTGCACAATTAATACGACTAAAGAAATACAAGTAATATAAATGGGATTTAATTTCAGTTACTAAAGTTTACAAATTGGAAACTTGACTTAAACCAAACTAAGGTAAAATTCCAAAAATCTCGAAGACCCTAAAAATTAATAAAATATGAAAAGAATATGAAATGCACAGGATATGAGAACTCTACCTACTGAGAACTAGATTTTCTGGGAACGTTCTTCTCCACTGGTGGTCGACCGTTGCCTAGGGGAGGACAGGACAGAATCACTGATGGTGTCAAAGACCATGGTCAACTGGGAATGAGTTGACCAGAACGTTCTTTCACTCTCGCTCTCTCTCTGCAGCAGCTGATAGAAAACCCTGTCTGCTCTATAATAACATTAAACATGCTTTTTTGAAAATAAGGAATTCCTAGCTCCAATTGGTTTGGGCCTGAGGCCAAGTGCAATGAATAAAAGGTTCAGGCTTAGGGGTTTCCTGACAATCCTTACATAGGCAACAATTAACTTTGTCAATATCATTGTCATTACAAGGCAAAAAAGTTACATCACTCGGACCAAGATTTTAAACCGCGGTCACTCAGTATGTCACAGTCAAAGTGTAACAGCTATGACTGGCAATATTGCGAACTTTTTTTAAGAATCAAATAAATTACATGGCTTGAATTGACTGTATCGGCCATGTCAACCATATGACATGACTTGAATAGTCTATAATCGTTGAATTTAACAGTATTGGGCAATTCAGGTGTGAATTGAAAATAGCTGTGCCAAATCGGAGAATATCGGTCCAAAAACCATTACCACCGTTGCATCATGTTGTAACGATCAATATTTAAAACCATGATCGGAACTTGTATAAGGCATCTAACAGGACATGGAAGACAATCAAAATTTCCTTAGTGCAAACCGGCCCACTTCTTGAAGTTTAACACTGCTTCTCTCCTTTTCAGTTGTGCTTCTGTCTGGAATTTGGAAGCTTTTCCCTTATGAAGTGTTTTATGGTACTTCAAAAAAAGAGTTCGATACTTGTATTTGTCAATGAACATGTTCCCTTTCTCCATCATGTTCACAACTTCATTTGCCCGAACAAAAAACCCACCTCTAACAAATGTATAAAGTACGGAATCCAAGAGTTCCTGGTCAAACTTCATCGAGATGGATGAGGTAAGAGCTTTCATTTCACCCCATAGCTCTGTTACCTCCACATATTTTCCCCCAACAGCAGCATAGCCTGTTACCATAGAATGAAAAGTTTGAGCATTTGGGGCATGCCCTAGACTCCTCATCTTCTTCAGAGCCTTTTCAGCATCTTGCATCAATCTTTTTTTACAGAAGAAATGGATTACATTATTCCAATCATGAACTCCAGAATCCACTGTCTGCCCATCCTCAATTTCCCGCAAGAGCTTTGCCATCAACCCTGCTTCACCACCTTCTGAACACCCCTTAACCGACATTTCAAATTCCTGATGACCAGTTCTACGTATTTTAGCGTCATTCATCTCTTTAAACAGGTGCAGGGCTCCCTGAGTATCTTTTTGCAGTACCTGGGATTCAATCAATGCCTCATAACAGCTTGAGTCTAGTTGGACCCCTGCTCTATGAGCATCTCGTAAAAGTGATGCAGCCTCTCCTGCTTGATTAGCTTTACAATATGATTTTAAAAGAGAGGCATATACAAAAGAACTTGCTCTAATACCAGCTAAACGCATCTCATCAAGAAGGTCATGTGCCTGATCTAGCTGCCCAAGTGAAATGCATGAATTAATGACATGAACCAAGACTGAATCATCATTAGAAGCAGGACAATATTCTTTCTCCACCTTGCTAAGAAAGGCAGCCAACTCCTTATTCTTCCCAGCTTCTAAATATGCCTTGACCAGTTTCACATAAATTTTTTCAGTAGGCTGAAGAACTCCCCGATCAATTGTAATCAATTCAACTTGCGTCTGCAACTTTGCTAACAAAGTATGAAGTAGTTCCTTTGCCTCAGCATCAAGCTTCAAAAATTTTCGATCCTTAGAAAACTCAGCATAAGAAATCATAGAATCTCCAATTGATACATTTTTCTTTAAGCCATCTGATTCTGTGTTATTCAAACTTCCCTGAAAAACTTGTCCTGCAGAGGCCTTGTGGTAAGCGTGAACAACAAGTGTCGATGCAGCAAGAGAATTCTGAGCTTCCTTCGCTTTCCTAAGCATTTTTAGAACCATGTTGGAAGCAGAATCAAGATCCCCGAATTTCAAGTGGCATGCTAAAAAACAATTATAGATCTGCCGAAATTGAATATCACTTAAACTGTGGGCTTCATCTACATGTCGCTGGAGTTTCTTCAGTTCTTCTCTTCTCCCATTCCTCTCATATAGAAGCGCCATTGAGATCAACAAACTTGTGTCGACTTTGATACAGATGCGAGGCATCATGTCAAGGAGCTGCTCAGCCTTCCTTGTTGTACCAAACAAGAGACACCCAGCCAAGGCAATATTAACAGAAGTTGAAGTAGGCTTCATAGCAATCAAACGTGCGTTGCTCTTCTTACGAGGATCAACCCTACCATCTTGGAATAAGTAACCTATCTCAAGGATCAATTCAGTAGCAAGGTAAGCTCCAGGAGCTGTTAGTGACATGTGGGCCAAAATTGCAGACCAGGCATTTACAGGAGGATATTGTTCCATTTCTATCAACTTTCTTACAATAGTTGATGCTGGAACACATAAACCACATTTAGCAAGTGCAAAGGAGAGATATATTAGAGGCTCTTTTTCCAACAAAGTTTGTTTACTTTCCTCAATAGCCTGTTCCACCAAGCCATAAGCCTTCTCACGCCACTGAATATCAGTGCTCTCTGCAAACCGTGTTAGAAGCTTATTTACGATTGATTTTCGAGGAAATCCTTCCATTTGCAAATGTTGTTCAAACAGCTTCCACGCATCACTACATCTATTATCATCAATAGCATTTTCTATCTGCATACTTACTTTTGCTGGGTCTCGAGCCTGGACCAAGATAGTTCCTCCCACAGTTGATAAAGAATGCATTCGATGGGCAAATCCACGCCATATGGCTAAAACAACAGTTGGCAAGTGCAAGTTGGTCAAAGAGGAAGTAACCAACACACTGACGGACCTGTGAATCAAAGAAACTCGTATCTGGTGCCTGGAAATCTGACCAGCACTGCCATTATTGGCAACTGAGGCCAATAAAATTGTAGAGGAAACTGCAGTGATCTTGTGTCTCAATTTCCTTACAGACAGCATTACTTTTCCCGAAGAGCAATTATCAATTGGAATCCTGCAATATTGACCAGCTCTTCAAGGTAAGAACCTTCGAAACTATAACTTGCAGAGGAATGTATAAATACAAATAAGGCAAATTTTAATCAATACTAATGTAAATAACATGTGCATTAAGCAAGTAAATGAGGATTTATTGCATATGAGTCAGAATAGCAAGTGGGAGGGGCAAGGTAGAAATTTGAATTGTGGGGCATGAGAAAGGGGGATCAATCCTAACTTAAAAGTTCAGGGTAAGGCAGGTTAACAAACCAATAAGTTCTGTGTGTAGTTACACATGTCCGCAAGGGAAATCAAATCAACACTCTTCCTACTGAGAAGGAAATTTTTCAGTGGCATTATAAATTTTTGTTTTCACTACCCAGCTAGAGCTCAACCTAACCTAATACAACAAACTGTTCGGCTCAGTCGCTCATCAGCAAACCAAAACCAAATCATCTGATATGAAAATGATAAGAAATCGAACAAGATCTCTTTATATTCAAAATGAAATTAACTCAAAATGATAAAGCAGCTCAATTTTCGTAGCAAACAAAGAGATCAAATGAGAGTAAACAAATTACCTGTTGATCGAGCTTGGGGATTATCAGATAGGAAAGTGCAAGTCTTGAGACACCATCTTCTGTGTAGCCAACCTACTCTCGTATGTGCCTAGTCTTGGGGATGGGGATGGGTCTTTAGTTGGGCCGAGTTGGGCTTATTATTATTATTATTATTAGAGGATCGCCCAATTTAAAAAAAAAAAAAAAAAGATTTATATCCATCATATTTTTACGCTCCGGCTTTTCTTTTATTCCATTCTTACAAAAAAAAAGATTTATATCCACCATATTTTTACGCTCCGGCTTTTCTTTTATTCCATTCTTACGGTCTTCAATCTCCTCTTTGTTTCTCGTCTACTCTTTGGTTTTCTTCTTTTTTTTTTTTTTTTTAACTGTTTTATTTTTGAATTTTTTCTCAACAATTTTCGGGGGCCTGTTCTTAAGGGCTATCGTCCATCTTTTGGAAGCAGCCATCACACGGAGCGAACAAGAGAGAACGAACCGAAATCTCGCCGCTTTTTTCAGCAGCTCCGGCTACACTCTGATCAAGACAAGAATAGGTGTTTATGAAATAGTTTTTGAATTTTGATCTTGAACCCAAACATGAAAGGTCTGCATATGACTAATTTTGGAATTTATGAAATAGTATTTGTTTCTCATGGTTTAAATTGAAATTGTTTATGAGATTTGATTGCTTATTCATTTCTTTTCATCAATAGGTTTCGATTTGGTGAATAGATGTGGAGAAGATATCCTTAACATGATAGTAAGCTCATATGGGTCTAATCCAAATGAATTCTTGTATCTCGAGTGCGAAAGTTCTTGTTTTGCAAAATGCTTGTAGGAATTAAAGATGGGCGTTTTCTTTCTTAGGTACCTTCCATTGCATTGACAAGTAAGGGAATATTATTCTCCAAGTTTTAATAGAATTTTTGTTTCACAAAATGCCTTCATCTTGTAGAACTTCGAGCCATGTGGATTGTGCCATTAAAGAACAATTGTCGCTGTTAAAGTTTTTGTATTATACAAAAGCTGGATAATGCTATAGTGAGTTTGAACAGATGAATTCAAATGGTTTGTCTCCATCTTTTTGTTACTTCTAATATTTTGATTGAACGGATGTCATATTTGTAATTTTTCATTAGATTTTCTATATTATACTCTTAGCAAGAAATCCTTTTAAATGGGAAATTTATGTGTTTGGGTGAAACTCAAAATTTGCTAAATTTGGTGGTGTAGCATGTATGAATTGAAATGTAACTATCCTATGTGATAGGAAGAAACTATTATATTCATGGTTATATACTTCTTTTTCGTTTTTTCTATTGATGGTTTCATTAATTAATGATAAACTTATTACAAACTAAAAATAAATATTTATTTGTTTTTAATATAATAATTAATTTTATGCGTCGTCCAATCCACAATAGATATATGTTGTAAATCTAATAAACTTAAAATAAATATAAAAATAAAAATAAACATTTTATAAAAATTTTTATAAGATTTTTCTGAGGTGAGATAATTCTTTAAAGATCATATACTTGAAGTAAACTTAAAATAAAGTTAAAATAAATATTTTTAATAAATTGTTTTCTGTATTTTCAATTTGATGAATCTAAAATAAACATAAAATAAAATAAAAAGAAATAATTTTCACAAAAATTCTATCATGATTGTTCTTATGATAAATTATTTTTGAGAGATTTTTTAGCTGATAAATAAAAAGTATACTTAAAATAAAATTAAAAACAAATATTTAGTTGAATCAAAAAATAAAAGTGTCATATTGTTGCTTCTACTTCTGCATTTATTTCTTTAGTTCCTCCTTTTTTTCAAATTCAAATGTAAATTTATTTATTTTTTATTGATTACTTATTTATTTTTAGTTGATTATATTTTGGTATATAGTTTTATAAATCAGTTATAAATATATTGTAAATCATATATAAATGTTTATTTATTTTAATATAATGAAAAATATTTTGATTATAATGAAAATGTTTTTATTATATTCTAATAAAAAATTTGATTATATTCAGATTTATTAGTTTACCTTTTGTGGAAATAGAAGGTTTACATGTATCACAAAATAATTTTATTTTATATGCCAAAGAAAAAAAGTACAAAACACGTCAATAATTGCCAGCAGACTCATTAATATAAAAAAAACCCCCCAAAAAAAGTCACAAACGGATTCTTTTCTGTGGGACATGATTATGAGCTGTAGAATGTGGAATTTGTTCAACAACATGGTTACTGTAACCTTATTGTGTGGCTTATCCAATATCAACTAAATCAAAACTCTACTACTATTTAAAAAAATAAAAGAAAAGAAAAAAAATCTGATCTAACTTCTTCTGGTAAAGATTGACAAATCGACATCTGTACATATTCTATGTGTATTTGACACGAATGCCACCGAGAAGAAGTGGGTCACAGTATTAATAACTCAACGTCAAAAAAGCAAATGCCCTTTTCACCTTCGACTTGAATACACAGCAGAAAAAAAGAGCAGTTACCAGAGCTAGAGGGCACAATAAGAGCTGCGAAGATCAATTTGATCTCGGGTTGTTTAGTCTCACAGAGGAGTTCCGACGTGACTTCCTTTTTTCTTTCATGCTCAAAAAATATATGATAATCTTTTCTTTTCTTGGTTAAATAGCACCCAGCGTTTTGGATAGAGCCCAAGAAAACAATATTGCAACCGCTGCTGGTAATGCAACTGATCTCTCTATATTTTCTTGCACAATTGGGCTAAAGCTGGAGCGTATTTTTAAGAAATTGATGCGCTAATCTGCTTTTCTGGAAAAAGGATTTTGTCAACGTATTTTTGTCTTGAGTTGTTTGTAAATAGGTATTTTTGTAAAATGCCCTTAGTTTTATTAAAATCCAAATTTTTTAATAAATTTCTAATTTAGATTATAATATCTTAATTTGATGAATTGATTTTAATTGTTCTTATTTTTTAATTAATTTAAATAGATTTAAAATTAATTTTAAATTTTATTAAAATAATATATTTATTTTTACTTAATTTAAACAATAAAATAGTGAAATTTTATTTATATTTTAGTTGATAAATAATTAATATTATATTAATTTCATGTTTAAAATATAAAATTTTTTATATATTTAAATAATAAATTCATAAATTCATAATTTTGATTTCAATGATAAATTTTTTTAAAAATGTTCAAGTTCACATCATGCAATTGATTTTTAATATATTTCTTAGTTTTTAATATATTTCTTAGAAGTTTTTATTTTAAATAGTTAAAATAATTTATTAGTTGAAACGTAAATTAATTTTGAAAGATTAAGAGAAAATATTTTTAAATGAGAGATCGAAAGATTTTATGAATTATAAATAAAAATTTTAAAATTTTATTAATTTAAATATAAAATTAAAAATTCATTATATAAAGTACATAATAAATTGACTCATGTAAAAATGACATTTTAATTGAATATATAACAAAAATATAATTTTAATTAAGTTCATGTAATTTATTTTTAAACATTTTTTAAAAATTTTTATTTTAAATTATTTAAATAATTTATTATTTAAAATATAAAATTAAAATTTAAGGAGATTGAGGGAAATTTTTTAAACAATAGGAGATTGATGGATTTTATGAATTATATATTTAAATTTTTAATTTTTTAAATTGAAATATAAAATTAAATTCATCATATAAAAGTACATAATAAATTTAATTAAGTAAAAAATAGAATTAAATTTTATAAAAAATAAAAATATCATATTAATTAAGTTTTAAACTTAATTTTAAGTTTAATTGAACTAATTTAAAAAGTATAAGAGTCTATTGAATCTAAATATACACTTTACTATTTTTTATTTTGATTTGAAATATAATTGAAATTAATTCGTCAAATTATAGTATAATTGACTTAATTATAAGTTTTGGATGTAATTAAAAATTTGCATAAAAGTTTGACTTTTTTAGATCATTATTATTATTATTATTATTATTATTATTATTATTATTATTATTATTATTATTATTATTATTATTATTATTATTATTATTATTATTATTATATACGTTAAATATGAGGGTATACTAACCTGCTTAGATGAACTAAATAAATTCTAAGCATGAATTTGACCATCTCATATAATTTATCTATGTATTTATTCAAAATTAGATTTTTTTTATTATTGCATGTCATCTTATCTATTTATAATTATTATATTCATAGACTAATCATTATTTTGCAGAATATGTCTATTTTTGCCTTATATATTTCTATATTTTTGTTTTTTATATATTTGTAAATCTACTGCCTCCATTTGGCCTATAAAATTGACTAATTCTTTTATTATTGTTGCATATATATATCTATATTATATTTATTATTTATCATGAAATGTATACTAATTGGTGTATGAAATCTGTAATAATACAAATAATGAATAATTAGTGATGACAACCTTTAAAAATCATAGGCAGTTGAGTAGAGATCGGACCAATATCCCAATATCCCTAGGTGTCTAACACTTTCCTTAAGCCATACTCAACTTTTGAAGTTGACTCTAAATGGATGACAAGTTAGGTATTTGTACTGGATTTTAATCATTATCTAGTTATAATCACATGAAGTGGTGACCTTGATCTTCTCCAGGCTTCACCAATATATTTTTTTTGTATATGTTATGCCCTAATGCTTGTTATATAGGATATAATCGCAAGGTTCTCATATGTTGGCCTTAGTGCATCAAGAAAGGGGGTTGAATTGGTGGCAAATTTGAACTTGATTTGGAAGAAACACACAAGAATGAAAGATTTAGAAAAAGGGTAGGAGAAAAATGAACACAATAGTTTTATAGTGGTTCGAGTATTAACCAACCCTACATCCACTCCCCAATTCACCAATTGGGTATTTCACTCAATCTCTAGTGTTTTACAAGCTCACACTGAACTTAGTATTTAAGCTCACACCAAATCTTACAAGTGTTTTTCTAAGGCTAACACTCAACCTAGTGTTTAAGCTCACACCAAACATTACAAGTGTTTTCCCAAGGCTAACACTCAACCTATACAAGAGTTTCATAACTAGGCTAACTCTCAAACCTATACAAGAGTTTTACAATTAGGCTAATTCTCAGACCTAAATAAGGTGTTTAAAGCTCACACCAAACTATTTTCAAAGAAATAAAGAATTAAAGTAGATAATTAACTTTGCAAGAGTTTTGACACTAGCAATTGTTCTTCTCTTGCATTAACATCAGTTTGATGGAGTATTTATAGTTCACATCCACCAAAGAGACGTTACTCTAAAACTATCAATAAATCTCCAAGATGTGCTAAGCAAATTTAGCATTAAATGCTTGTCAAGCTGAAATCGCGGTCGCTACTGATTTTTTTGCAGTCGCGAATTTTCAATTGCAGCTGAAAGTACTGTTTGAGTCTAACGACTAATCCACGTGGCAACACTTCATTGGTCCACTAGGAAAATATAGTTGTTGCATTCTAACTGCTCACAAAAGTCGCGGTCGCGATTCTTCTTTGTACAGAGCGTGACTCAAGACGCGAATTCTTCTATTTGAAAGACAATCTTCTTCTTCATAAATCGCGATCGCTACCCAAAATGTTGCCCTCGCAAATTTTGTTCTCCAACGGGTACCTGAGACACTTGGCATGCTATGATTGTGGACTTGATTCCCTCTTCATTCACTTTGAAAGTCGCAGTTGCAACTGAGGCGTGACACAAACCGCGAATTCGTTTGTGATTCAACCAAGACTCATTCAACTGATTCACGGCTGCGAATTCACCCGCGAATTCCTCTGACCTAGCTTCATCCATTCTTACAACAGTGCCGTGGTTGCGACTTAGGGGATAGCAACCGCTAATTTGGATGTTCTTCTAAAAGATGGAGATTTTGACTTCCATTGAAGATAACTCTTATAAATTGTAAAAACAACACTTAAACTTGGCATTACAACTTTCAATCTATATTGTCAAGATCAAAAGAGAGCTTTGACTTAGGTTTAAATATCCTAGTCTAACATCATATATTGAGGTATTCTACCATATAGTTTCGTACTAATTTTTTATTGTGAAATTATGCCCTTTCGCACTTCCTATCTAGATGATATCTTCCACTTCTAGTTAAATGGTTCACTTGAGGCTCTGATTCACTTCTAGTTACATGCTGGTGTGATCTCTTCAAAGTTTCCTATAACAAACTTTTCGTCGATCCAAGAGTCAACCATGAAGGTTTTCTTTGGGCTCATGATGTCTTCGTCATGACCTGCCTTTCAATTAGGCTCATGTCATAAGGCTGCTGACTGTATGTCACGACCCCATTTGGACTTTGACCAATGCTAGAGAATGGATAGACTTAAAGCCATTAAAACTCATAACAAGCCTATTCCATTTCAATCTCAGCTAATCTTTAATTAATGAATATTGAGGTATTGTAATGATAATAAATAATATATACTATGATTTACATAAACAAAATTTACATCTATCAATCTACAAGTCTTACTATTCTAAATTGCGGAGTTCTAGAATTTGAATAAATTAAGAATGAGTATTATATAATATACCTATGTGGAAGAGGAACTGCGAGGCTGCCAAAAATAATTTATTATAGTAGTTACTACCTGAAAAATTAATTGAGACCGTTAGTCTCGAAAGTGAGGTAATATTATATACTTTTATAATTTACTAGATGAACATATATTATGCATTAACAAGAATCATATATGCATTAACAAGAACCATAAATAATAAATGTACAAGCATTGAATGATGCATTTATATATAAATATACAATTCATCTTCACAATCAGACATATGGACTGAGAACAAGATCATAGCCCTATATTCTATTACTAATAGTCATTAGACTCTTATTCCAAATTGGTTAGTACCCAGAAGAAAGCTCAACCAGGTCGCTAACCAATTCACTTATTCCAATGTATCATCACCCATAGAACAAGCTCAACCAAAGAGCTCATAGTCTTACCATATCATAATATTTTAATATCCTAAACCCAGAGAGTTGTTGGTTTGGATGGATAAGGTAACCCAAGAGGTGGTGAATTGGGTTGTAAACAAAGACACAAACAACAAAAAAAAAAAAATAGTAAAAGCTACACACACAAATCAACATAAGGATTTTATAGTGGTTTGGCAATGTGCCTACTTCACTCCTCAACCTTTCACTTAGGCCTTTTTATTTTTTTTTTCAAGAGCAAGAACAATACTTTCCCTTTTTCAGGCTAAGGAAGAACCTTCCCTTTTCAAGCTCAAGGACAACCTTTCCCTTGGTATTTTTCTAAGCACAATATCAAGCTTTACAACCATTAGTAAGGACAGATTCAATCGGTGTTATTGCCTCTCAATTAGGTAGCAAATACACTTTTTGTGCTCAAGAAAACTTGCTCTCAAAAGAGTAATAAAAACAATTCTCACTCTACCCAAAAACAAAACAACACTAAAAGGTTTGCACACAAATTCATATCATACAATTGAATTTTAAAATATTTCTTAGAAGTTTTTATTTTAAATAGTTACAATAATTTATTATTTGAAATGTAAATTAATTTTGAAAGATTAAGAGAAAATATTTTTAAATGAGAGATTGAAAGATTTTATGAATTATAAATAAAAATTTTAAAATTTTATTTATTTAAATATAAATTTAAAAATTCATTATATAAAGTACATAATAAATTGAATCATGTGTAATAAATTGAATCATGTAAAAATTACATTTTAATTGAATAAATAACAAAAATATAATTTTAATTAAGCTCATGTAATTTATTTTTAAATATTTCTTAAAAATTTTTATTTAAAATGATTTAAATAATTTATTATTTAAAATATAAAATTAAAATTTAAAGAGATTGAGGGGAATTTTTTAAACAATAGGAGATTGATGGATCTTATGAATTATAAATTTAAAATTTTCTTTTTTAAAATTTAAATATAAAATTAAATTCATCATATAAAAGTACATAATAAATTTAATTAAGTAAAAAATATAATTAACTTTTATAAAAAATAAAGGTATCATATTAATTAAGTTTTAAACTTAATTTTGAGTTTAATTAAACTAATTTAAAAAGTATAAGAGTTGATTGAATCTAAATATGCACTTTACTAATTTTGATTTTGATTTGAAATATAATTGAAATTAACTCGTTAAATTATAGTATAATTTACTTAATTATAAGTTTTGGATGTAATTAAAAATTTGCATAAAAGTTTGACTTTTTTATATCATTAAGCCTTATTATTATTATTATTATTATTATTATTATTATTATTATTATTATTATTATTATTATTATTATTATTATTATTATTATATACGTTAAATATGAGGGCATATTAACCTGCTTAGATCAACTAAATAAATTCTAAGCATGAATTTGACCATCTCATATAATTTATCTATGTACTTATTCATAATTAGATTTTTTTTATTACTGCATGTCATCTTATCTATTTATAATTATTGTATTGATAGACTAATCATTATTTTGAAGAATATGTCTATTTTTGCCTTATATATTTCTATATTTTTATTTTTGATATATTTGTAAATCTACTACCTCCATTTGGCCTATAAAATTGACTAATTCTTTTATTATTGTTGCATATATATCTATATTATATTATTATTTATCATTAAATGTATACTAATTGGTGTATGAAATCCATAATAATACAAATAATGAATAATTAGTAAGGACAACCTATAAAAATCATAGACAGTTGAGTAGAGATCGGACCAATATCCCGATATCCTTAGGTGTCTAACACTTTCCTTAAGCCATACTCAACTTTTGAACTTGACTCTAAATGGATGACAAGTCAGGTATTTGTATTGGATTTTAATCATCATCTAATTTGAATCACATTAAGTGGTGACCTTGATCTTCTCTAGGCTTCACCAATATCTTTTTTTTATATGTTATGCCCTAATGCTTGTTATATAGTGATATAATCGCAAGCTTCTCATATGTTGGCCCTAGTGCACTAAGAAGGGAGGTTGAATTGGTGGCAAATTTGAACTTGATTTGGAAGAAGCACACAAGAATGAAAGATTTAGAAAAAGGGTAGGAGAAAAATAAACACAAGAGTTTTATAGTGGTTCGGGTATTAACCAACCCTACATCCACTCCCCAATTCACCAATTGAGTATTTCACTCAATCTCTAGTGTTTTACAAGCTCACACTCAACTTAGTGTTTAGGCTTACACCAAATCTTATAAATGTTTTTCCAAGGCTAACACTCAACCTAGTGTTTAGGCTTACACCAAACCTTATAAGTGTTTTTCCAAGGCTAACACTTAACATATACAAGAGTTTTACAACTAGCCTAACTCTTAAAACTATACAAGAGTTTTACAACTAGGCTGACTCTCAAACCTAAACAAGGTGTTTAAAGCTCACACTAAACTATTTACAAAGAAATAAAGAATTAAAGTAGAGAATTGACTTTGTAAGAGTTTTGGCACTACCAATTATTCTTCTCTTGCATTAACATCAGTTTGGTGGAGTATTTATAACTCACATCCACCAAAGAGACGTTACTCTAAAACTATCAAAAAATCTCCAAGATGTGCTAGGCAAATTCAGCGTTAAATGCTTGTCAAGTTGAAATCGTGGTCGCGATTGACTTTTTTGTGGTTGAAGGAACCGTTTGAGTCTAACGACTAGTCCATGTGTCAGCTCCTCATTAATCTACCAGGAACATATAGTTATTGCATTCTAACTGCTCACAAAAGTTGCGGTCGCGATTCTTCTTTGTACAGGACACGAATTCTTCTATTTGAAAAACAATCTTCTTCTTTTTGAATCACGGTCGCTACCCAAAATGTCGCCCTCGTGAATTTTGTTCTCTAACGGATACCCAGGACACTTGGCATGCTATGATTGTGGACTTGATTCTCTCTTCATTCACTTTGAAAGTCGCGGTTGCGACTGAGGCGTGACACAGACCGTGAATTTGTTTGTGATTCAACCAAGACTCATTCAGCTGATTCGCGGCTACGAATTCGCCCTCGAATTCCTCTGACCTAGTTTCATCCATTCTTACAACAGTGTTGTGGTCGCGACTTAGGGGTTAGCGATCGCTAATTTGGATGTTCTTATGAAAGATGGAGATTTTTTACTTTCATTGAAGATAACTCTTATAAACTGTAAAAATAACACTTAAACTTGACATTAGAACTTTCAATCAAGATCAAAAGAGAGTTTTGACTTAGGTTTGAATATCCTAGTCTAACATCATATATTGAGGTATTATACCATATAGTTTCATACTAATTTTTTATTGTGGAATTATGCCCTTTCACACTTCCTATCTAGATGATACCTTCCACTTCTAGTTAAATGGTTCACTTGAGGCTCTGATTCACTTCTAGTTACATGCTAGTGCGATCTCTTCAAAGTTTTCTATAACAAACTTTTCATCGATCCAAGAGTCAGCCATGAAGGTTTTCTTTGGGCTCATGATATCTTCGTCATGACTTGCCTTACAATTGGGCTCATGTCATAAGGCTGTTGACTATATGTGACGACCCCATTTGGACTTTGACCAATGCTAGAGAATATATAGACTTAAAGCCATCGAAACTCATTACAAGCCTATTCCATTTTAATCTCGACTAATCTTTAATTAATGAATGTTGAGGTATTGTAATGATAATAAATAATATCCACTATGATTTACATAAACAAAATTTACATTTATCAATCTACAAGTCTTACTATTCTAAATTGCGGAGTTTTAGAATTTGAATAAATTAAGAATGAGTATTATATAATATATCTACGTGGAAGAAGAATTGTCAAGCTGCCAAAAATAATTTATTATAGTAGTTACTAATTTACATCTATCGATCTACAAGTCTTACTATTCTAAATTGTGGAGTTCTAGAATTTGAATAAATTAAGAATGAGTATTATATAATATACCTACGTGGAAGAAGAACTGCGAGACTGCCAAAAATAATTTGTTATAGTAGTTACTTCCTGAAAAATTAATTGAGACTGTTAGTCTCGAGAGTGAGGTAATATTATATACTTTTATAATTTACTAGATGAACATGCATTATGCATTAACAAGAATCATACATAATAAATGTACAAGCATTGAATGATGCATTTATATATAAATATACAATTCATCTTCACAATCAGACATATGGAATGAGAACAAGAGCAGAGCCCTATACTCTAATACTAATAGTCATTAGACTATCCTATTCCAAATTGGTTAGTACCTAGAAAAAAGCTAGACCAGGTTGCTAACCAATTCACTTATTCCAATGTATCATCACCTAGAGAACAAGCTTGACCAAAGTGCTCAGAGTCTCACCATATCATAATATTTTAATATCCTAAACCCAAAGAGTTGTTGGTTTGGATGGATAAGGTAACCCAAGAGGGGGTGAATTGGGTTGTAAACAAAAACACAAACAACAACAAAAATAGCAAAAGTCACGCACACAAATCAATATAAGGATTTTATAGTGGTTTGACAATGTGCCTACTTCACTCCTCAACCTTTCACTTAGGCCTTTTTATTTTTTTTTTTTAGGAGCAAGAACAAAACTTTCCCTTTTTCAGGCTAAGGAAGAACCTTCCCTTTTCAAGCTCAAGGACAACCTTTCCCTTGGTATTTTTCTAAGCACAATACCAACATTTACAACCATTAGTAAGGATAGATTCAATTGGTGTCATTGTCTCTCAATTAGGTAGCAAATACACTTTTAGTGCTCAAGAAAACTTGCTCTCAAAAGAGTAATAAAAACAATTCTCACTCTACCCAAAAACAAAACAACACCAAAAGGTTTGCACACAAATAAACTTGCTAGATGACTTTTAGTTGTTTACAATTGATCTTAAAGTTTCATCAATCATTTAATCTTCCAAAAAATGCTATTTATATAGCCAAACTATAAAACTAGCCATTGGAGTACTTGAAGTTAAGTTTGACAACTTTTCTTCAAAACTAGTCATTACAGGTGACAACGTCCATTGTCTATGATCAATGTCGTTGATGTTGTAATAGCTAGCTCCAACACCCATTGTCAATCTTCCTATGGTCATTGTTCTCAACTTCACTACTTGTTAAAGTATGATCAATGTCCATTGTTAGCTTTCCAGAGATCATGAACTTGGTGCTCTGTTTTTCAAACTTTGAAAACATGCTTCGACGCCTGTTGGAAACATCTTAACTCCCCTTGCATGTTTGTCAACTCCCGTTGGTTGGTCCATAAAGTATAACACAATTTGGGGCACTTTTCCAACGGTCATTGTTAAGCTAGATCAATGCCCATTGCGAAACCACAATGTTTGTGGCAAGGTCTAGAGTACATAGCTCAAATATAACACTTCTCCAATGCCCGTTGCAAAGGGACAACACCTGTTGCGAGGTCTAAAAGACTTTGGCTATTTACAGCATTCATTCAATGTTCATTGTTCATCTTTCAATGCCCATTGAATGGTCTAATGCCTATTGGAAGGACTAGACTCCAACACTTAAACCAAAACACTAAAATACAAACATTAGAACTTCCCAGGATTTTGTCATTGTTTTGTTATCATTCAAAACACATCATTCAAACTAGAGGAGTTAGACAAATTCCTTGGGGTCACATGTTCTTCAAGCATTCACAACATTCTCTCCCTAGCATTCACAACAAGAGCAAGCTTAACCAGGGCACTATTATATCATAATATTTTAATATCTTAAGCTTAAAGAGTAAGCTCAACCAGGGCACTACTCAATCATAATATTTTTAATATCTTAAGCTCAAAGTGTAAGTTCAATTAGGGCACTATTCAATCATAATATTTTTAATATCTTAATCCTAGAAAATGAGCTCAACTAGGGCACTACTCAATCATAATTACTTATATCAGATTATACTATTGCGCACTAGGTCCTGATATAAACCATCATGTGACATGTTCTACTAATGTTCTTAATCCACAATCGCATCAATATCACAAATTATTCATATCAATATCTCTAATTATTATACACACATATAATCATATAATGCAATATCAATAATAATATTCATTTGCTAGAGAAGTCAAGTCAAGCTAGTATGTCATAAGAGTATATAATATTAACTCACAAAAGTCGAAGATTGTGAAATGCTCCTACACTTTTGGTGGTGTAGATTGGGTGGCAGGAAACTCTAAATAGAGAAATATAATTTATTAGAACCAATATAGAATATTATTCCTAGACTTACTTCTAAGAATACTGTTTTTCATAAATCCCTATTTTAAGTCCTAATGAAATTTCTAATGAAATTTTGATAACATCGCCCCTAAAAATAGGTCATAACCCTCTTATAAAATGCATTGATTTTTTGTAAAAGAAAAAAACTTCTATAATATATATCAACATCATTCAATTTAAGTTGGGTCTCCAAACTTAATCAATAATTCTCAATTTATCAACATAAAGCTTCATATAACTTTCAATAATTATAAATATTCATAAAAATATTAATTAATTAATAACTATACCAATACATTAATTTATTTTCTGATTAATCAATAACAATTATCAACAATCATATAATTATAATATATTTTAATTAAATTGATCAATTTCAATATTAAATAATTATAAAACAGTATATCCCAATTCTCAATAATAAATTAAATATATGCAAATTATATTGCTTAACGCTAATTACAAAAATCTTTATTAGACTTAAGGTATTAATTAAATAATTAAAGATAACCAATCAAGTGTGTATATATATATATATATATATATATATATATATATATATATATATATATATATATTACTATTTAATTCAGTCAATCTAACTATTAATTAAATTAATTTCCTCAACTTAATTTTAATTAAAAATGACAATTTGTGAATAAAGAAAATCCACTTATAATAGTAATTATCATCATTTAAATATATATATATATATATATATACACACATGCACACGCTAATCAACTCATTAACCAATTAGTCAATTTACTTTCATTAATTCATCTAACTTTTATAATCAAGTCTGATAATTCCATTTAATCTCAACTAATTCTTTAATATTCATTACTTAATTCTAAAATTCTATTTTGATCACAATATCCCTAAATAACACCCAACAATAATCATTAATTATTATTAATCTCTTTAAACATAATTCAAATCCTCTAATTTAATAAATTTTCCCAAATCCTATTTAAATCTCAAACTTAGTCACTCTCTTAATTATTCTAGTAATTCCATAAAATATTTTAACAATTTCTTAATCCTTAACAATTATATTACTTCAAATTAATTTCTCTAATTAAAAGAACTCTCTTAATTCTCCTAATTTAATCTAAAATAACAATTAAATCTCAATTTCTCCATCCATTAATTAATTAGCATTTCTCATTTATCTATTTAATCTATTCTCATATCATTAAACCTATAATGAATATCAATTTTATAAATTTAGACCAAATTATATTATCTAAAAATAGATAAAACTTCATAAAATCTTACTAGAACATATATAATTCTTGAAAATTACACCAATGCAACTAAGAGAATGAGGAGTACGTTCTATCTCGATTCATCTCTTGGACCTTATCAGAACCACAACCAAAACCGCCACCCATAATGATTAGAGTTTGTCGTTGGCAACCATTAGTAAAACAACTAGATACATCTTATATATCATCTTCCTAGGAGTTCGTAGAAACTTATGGCGTCACCATATGAACTACTGTTCATCCAAAATCGCCCAAAAATGGAGATTTGGCTGAAATTTTGACTAGAGATTTTGTCACCTTCTAACCTTCTTTTAAGGCGAACCATGTATCCATAGAATGCTTGTGAGGAGAGCTTTCTATAAAAACTTGAATCACTTAATTTGAAGTTACAACTGAGGGGTTATGGCTTTTTGAATTTTATGCTTTGTGTTCGTCAATTTTCCTTTTGCCGCTGTCATTAATGGTTGTTTCTGGCTACATCAATCGACTGACTTGCCATCTAGCCACTCCTCTCTCTCTCTCTCTCTCTCCCTCTCTCTTCTTTGCTATGTTGCACTTGGATGCGGGCTTGTCCTGTGTCCCCTATTCTCCCCATTCCCTCTTTTCTTGTTTTTGGCTTTTACAAAAACAAGCAACCAACATATTTTTTTTTAATAATTATTGAATTTCAAATGCATTCCACGTATAACATTGATCATGACAAAGCTGCAATTGTCAATTACCAAACCTAGGTCTCTCTTTTCTTTTTGATTTCCTTCCTTTTATTGTAATACTTCTCATTCATTTTATTTTTTTAAATAACACCACCACCACCACCACCACCAACAACAACAATAATAATAATAACTAAATTTTATACCTCTCAAAATATTTAATTAATTAATTTTTTTATTAAATTTCTCATCAACAGTTAAATTATAAAATACACAAAATTAACTTAAATTAATTTAATTCTCTTAAATATAATATGATATTTTCACTTAATAAATTAATATTAAATTTATTTAAATCAAATAATAAATGAACCAAAATAATTATTTTCATTATATTAAATATTCCTCATAAATTAATTTTTTATCTCAAAATTAATAAAAATCTTTTTACATAATTAATTTAATATATCATTAATTAAATAATTAAACTAAATCAATTCACATAATATCAATTTAATTAGTAACTCAAATAAACTTAGATAAATTAATATAATATCTTTAATCCATTAAATCCTTAAATATATTTTCTTTACGTAAAACTCCTTTTAAAATATTAAATATCACCATCAACTCATTAAATTTAAATCCCTAAATATACATTATTTATCAAACTTAATTTATAAAATTTAATTTGTAATATATAGTATAGCAATCTTAATTGAAATAATAATCTCACTAATATAAAATCATTTAACTTTCAAACATTAATATATCTATTAAATCCAATATGTCATTTAGAATCATATATATATATATATATATATATATATATATATAAATTCAAATCATTTTTCTTGATAAAAGTTACTCTTATATTATTTAAATACTCAAATTAAATCTAAAATATTAATAAAATCTCAAATAAGTATGTTTTAATAAATTTAATATTTATAACATTAGGAAATGTAAATTATAAATTTTAGGATATTACACTGTGCTTAGCTAGGATTTAGGCCTTTAAGCCCTAGGTATTATGGTTCACTAGTGCCTTGGGCGACTCCACCCCGTCTCTAACTACAAGCAACCCCTTCCTCGTAGTCCCATCAACTCTGCAAAATTTTTAACCTAGGGTATTCTAATATTAATTGTAATGGCTTGAGCTTAACTATCCTGTAATAACCTACAAATAATAATCAAATCGTACGGCAAAAAATGGTTAACCAAATTGTTGTAGTAGTTAGAAAAAACCTATATAAGCTATTAACTTTTCTTATTAACTTTCAATGTGAAATTTTCAAAGTCCCTAAACATCTCAAGCTAACACCTCTAGGTGTGAAGCACCTTAAGATGATACCTTAATTAGGAATGTTATGATGAGTAGGAGATGGCACATTTCAATAGTTAGGGAAAGGGTTCCCTCAGAACCTTAATTATCCTCGTATGGGCAGGACAATGGTATTAAAGTCAATTAAGTCTTGGATCTCATGGCACAGTCTATAACATTCATTTATGTGATGATTACCACCTTAATGGAAAGCACAAAAGGCATTGACATCATAACCTCCTAAAAAAGGATTTCGCAGTAGCCTTAATGATAATGGTTGCGAAAGTCTATTCTTCTAGAGTCTCTTAAAACCCTTGAAAAGTGTCATACCTAACTTTGTGAATTACCATGATAAGCACACTATATTCACATTGATAGCCTTATGTGCATCAATCCTTATGGCGGGTAATCCTTTCACCTTGAATACTATCTTTTAAAGTTTGACTCCCAATACTGTATTTTAAAGTTTGACTCCAACCTTTATACTTAGGTTTGAGCTTTCCTCAAATCTTTAAAAGTCTTCACCAACATACCACATATGCACATACCAATTCATAGTAAAGCTCCCCTAATGATTATGTTCAGTTGCTCTTTTTTTATTGGCCTTATCCTAACTTTTGCAACCATTTTCTTCATCTTGAGGTAATCTTTAAACTTTCCCCATTGTTCTATTTTAGAGCCTTTAAGCCTCAAAGAGTGAGCTCTAGTTTTGAGTTATATATATAGTGTTTTTAAATGTCCTAGAAAACTGCTTCCAATCTCCTCTTATTGTTTTAGATTGTGTAAAGTATCAAGTCTTGGAAGATCCCTCAAATGATAGTGGGAATAAATGTAATATGGCCTTAAATGGGACCTTTAATGTCCTTATGATAAGCACATAAGGTCAAATATGATTCTTAAAATTTTGCTTAGTTATGAACTTAAGGATCTCAAGTGTTCAAAAGTTAATAAGGAGCTTTTCTTACTTTTGGGCCAAAAGTTATTTGTTATTCACCCCCTACTCTATTCCTTTTGTGTCTAATGTCTTATAAATCATTTCAAGCTACTTATCATCTTCCATGTCTTTCTCTAGTGCTAGTACTGCAGTAACATCTTCTTTGGTAGCTTTCTACTTTTGGTAATACTCCATCCTAAATAAATCATCATTTATGATCATCAAAAGCGGGGCATTTATTAGATCTTTTCTCTTTTTCACTCTACTAGAAGATGCTTCATTCTTTTTTGCTAAGATCATATTCAGACACTTCTAGACTTCTTCTGAAACATAATCCTCTATCACACGATTAAACTCTACCATCATCTTCTCTACTAGTTCTGATTGAGCTACTTGATCCATTTATTCCATGATTATTAGTAGTTTTGTGCTTTATATTAGCCTTAGTGTCTTACTTTTTCTACTTAATCTTCTCCCTCTCTTTTTTCAAGATCTAGGTGGAGCTATGATGGCTATAAGATAAGGATTATCAGATTAATGCATGGATAGATAAAAATATGCATGTATGCATGAGATGCTCATTTTATTTACATATAGATGCATACCTTTCCAACCATATTCTTTCTAGACACGAGGTTTATTTTCTAGGAAAAATCCATTCATCTAGTACTAAGAGATAGTGAATGTGCATGGTCTTCAGACTAGAGAAGGTGAAAATTCTAAAGAGCAGTAAATATTTTTTCTACAAATGTTTACATAAAAGAATTCTCTTTACATAGAAATGAAATGCTCACATTTACATTGATAAAGGAAATAGGGGAACATATACATTAAAAGGTCGTACATAGTGGGGAATGAGATATATACAAATATTTATATCATTGAAGGTATAATTACCATATTCATCCTTTGTGCTCTTTAGAGGTTTCCACCTTCCTTTGGGAAAATGTAATCAAATAAGATGAGTATCCTATTCCAAGGTATTAGAGTTCTACAATGAGTTTATAGGTTTAGAGGGTCACTATAGTAGATGGCTCTTATAAGCTTAGAGAATAATTCTTGTATACCTCTCATTTAACATACCCAAAGGTACTTGGTTTGTGAGTGATAAGTCTTTCTCACAATCTTCTAAGCTTGAATGGAGCTTAAGTCTTTAGTTTAAAAAACCTATCGATTAGATATAGGGCTGACCTAGCACACGTAATGTGTGTATTTTTAAGAACATAATGAACAATTAATCAATCTGGGAAAAAAATGTAAAAGTGAACCAGAAATTATTATAGTGTGAAGTCGATTTTGTTAGTCTTTAATGGAGTCATTACTATAAGTGCCTTTATTTTTATTCGAACGAATGGAATCTTGCTTATAATTCTTAGACCTTTTATTGCCATCAATAGATTGAGAGAACACACTATCATACTTTTGTATAATTTCAAGTGATGGCATACTAGAGAATCAATAAGGAATCTAAGGATAGACTTCTTAGTTAACAAAGCCTATATGATAAATCAAGTCAATAGGGGACTTAGAGGGTTTAGTGACACTCCAAATGCTTAAATAGAGTTGCCACTCAACTTTGATCAAGATAAAATTTTAAACTAAGATGGATTTAGTATAAATAAATTAACTAAAAGACCTAACTCTTCTTCAACCCATTAGAGATTGAGTTTAAAAATTGGTACAACTTAGAGAAGAGGTTAGGTACCTTCAAGTCTCCTAAATTTATGAATCTACCTTTGAAAATTTATGGTTCACCTGTTATGTTTTCTCTTATTAATTATTTAGTCCATATTAGAATGACCATAAACATTCATCTAGCATCATTCCATGCATTCATATTAAGCAAAAAAAAAAATGTGCAAGCATTTGTTATAGGGATGGAGGAGTGCATAATTAAATAGGGATTCATGCAATCATTAATCAAAGCAATAATGTGTAAAATGTCAAGCCTCACAACCTATAAAAGGAAACACAACTTAATGTTAAGGGTTGTAAAGAAAAAAAGATTTTTATCCCTAAACATGACAGCTCAAATGGGACAGCCTTACTCTTTTTTTTTTAACCTTAGTGATGGGATTACTAAATCATCATGACATACTCATCATCTACGCAACAAAAATAATATGAAATTCACATATAAGCATGTTATCCCTAATGCAAAAAAAAAAAAAAACTCGAATATCCATCCAAAAGTGATGCAAATAAACCTAATAGACTAAATGGATTGCATGCAAACCAAGTGCAAAAGGATGGGAGCATGGAGTTTTCAAGAAGAGTATGTAGCTTGGCTCAAATTGAGCCCAATTCATGGAGAGAAAATTTTGGCAGAATGTTGAAGCGTAGTGGTACGTCATCGAGGGCTAACACCATTCGTGGCAGAAACTTGTGGGACAACTGTGCGCATGGTCGTGCATCTCCATGATCCTTTGGTAGAATGTGGCGACACGATCATGAGGATAGTCATACGGCTTTGAGTGATTTTTGTTTTCCAATTTTTGTGATCCCAAATTCTTTATTAGGCAATCATAGGGCTTTAATATTGTTCTTCTTTCATTAGAAAAAGATTAATTAGTTAGTTTAGAAACAAATTAGTATTTAGGAATGAATACAAATCCTAGTGTGTTTAGAAATATCTTAGGAAGATTCTTTTCCATCTTCTATTAGGATTTATGTTAGTTTAAGTCTTGTAAGCCTATAAAAGGCCTAAAAATGAGTTTGTATGAAGTTTTTGATACTTAACAAAAAAAATTTTTGTGAGATTTTATTGTCTTTTTGAGTTATTGAAAGAACTTGGCGAGGTTGTTAAGTGGATTCTTAATAATTTTGCAAAACTAAAAATTGGCTTTGGCTAATCTAGGTCTTGAATTATAACCTTTAAATGTTTATAATTTAGGTTGCTAGAAACTTATTTTCTAGAAGTCTAATTGGGGGTTTAAAGTTTTTTATGCTTGATTCTTGAAACGATTTGTCCTTAAGCATAAGATATAGGGTGTTCAATCACCCTTGCTCGTATCATTTGGCATCAGTGCTTAAAGTTTTCAATTATCAAGTAAGTATCCTTTGTTTTCATTGTGTTTGCATCTTATTTTTCTTTGTTCTAACCATTTATTCATCTTGTAGTTCATCCAAAAGGTTCTTATCCTTCTTCTTCTTCTTTTCTTTTTAATTCGGTTTAATCATCATCATTATGTTTCATTAGATTTTCTTTCATTCTTTTGAATTTTGTTTATTACATCATAGTTAAGTGCTCTGCATCATTTAATATTGCTCTAATTCATTTTTTTCATCATCAAATTCCAAAAATCACAAAAAAAAGTTGTGTTTGCATGGTTTTTCTTATCCTATAAAGATTCTTAGTGTTTATAGTGTTCAATTCAGCTTTCCTTAGTTCTTTCTTTATCAAATTTGTTTTTTATATTGTTCTTACTAATTCTTAGCTATTTTATTTTAGTTTTAAGGCCATTCCAAGTCAAAATGCAACTAGTTTGTGATTGAGCTTAAGAGTATCCAATTCGGCTTAAACTAGTTCTTGCATTGATTTTATGTATTTTGTTGTTCTAAGTTGTGTTTTTAGCTTCTACAATAAATAAATAAATAAGAGAAAGATGTCAATTTTAAAAAAAAACATCAAAAAAAAAAAAGAAAAGAAAAGAAAAAAAAAAGAAGAAAGAGAAGCTAAAGCAAAGTTGGGGTTGAGATTGTGAGAAAAGAACTAGAACTGAATTTTTTGATAGTTTGAATTCGGCCTTAAAATTTCAAATTCTTTGATTCAAACTTTTCAAATTCTAATTTCTTCTTCCTTCTTTCAATTGCAAATTAACCTCTAAATTTTGCTAAACTTGTTTCTTTCCTTTAAATTCATGATCTTAGTTATCTAGAATCAATAATAAGTCTTGAATTACTTGTTGATAAGTAATTGAAAATTTATTTGACAATAGTAACTTTAGTTCCTAAATAACTTAAAGAAAAGATAAGAGTGTGTGAGATCATAAGAGGGAAAAAGCCTTATTATGTGAAACACGAGTGTGAGTATCATCTTTTGAGTGTAAACACGTAAGAGAGTGATTTTATGAGGATTTTCTTTTGTTTACTAACTATGGCAAATCCTAATGGTGATATGAAGTGGAAGCCCTTCATGAAAGCCATGCAAGAAAAGATAGAGCAATTAATATGCAAGGTGGAAAAGATAGAAGCTAGTTAACAAACCCGCATCTCAAATGCCACTAACACCACTATGATGCAACCTAAGCGTGGTAGACATATGCATAAGGATGATGGTGATTTTATGAAGGATAGCTTCCTATGGCATGGCAAGCAAGATGGTAACTTAGGTAGCATAAAGATGAAAATACCTACTTTTCATGGTAAAAACAATCTTGAAACTTAAAGAAGGATGATTTTATTTTTAAGTGCCATAACTATAGTAAGGATAAGAAAGTAAGACTTATTGTTGTAAAATTTATTGATTATGCACTTGTATGGTAAGAACAATTAAGAATTAATAGGTGTAGATATGGGGAAGATCCTATTGTAATTTGGCATGAGATGAAAAGAATCATAAGAAAAAGATTTGTTCCTTCATATTATTATAGAGATTTACTTAACCATTTACAAAGGTTTATGCTAAAAATAAAAGCATGAAGGAATATTATCAAGAGATGAAGATAACAATCATTCATGCCAACATTAAAGAGGAGGATGAATAAACTATTGCATGGTTTCTTAGTGGGCTTAATAAAGACATAACAATGTGGTGGAGCTATAACAATATGTATATTTAGAGGATGCCTACCATATGGCCCTAAAGGTGGAAAGGTAAATTAAAGCTAAAACTTCCAAACCTAATTTTCCTTCTTTTAATTAGACTAACAAGTTAAAAGATATAGAAAGGTCCAATGTAAAGTCCAAAAAATGAATACACCCAAAAACGCGAAGAAGGAAGGAAACCCAAGAATGAGCCTAACAAAATTGAACCATCCAAGCCCTAACCCTACGTCCACTCCCCAATTCTCTACAAATGGGTATTTCACTTAACTCAAATAGTGTTTCCAAGCTTACACCAAACTTTTACAACTTGTATTTTCTAAGCTCACACAAAAAACCTCTTACAAGTGTTTTCAAGGCTTACACTTAAAACCTCTCACAAGTGTTTTCAAGGCTCACACTAAAACCTTTCACAAGTGTTTTCAATGCTCACACTAAAACCTCTTACAATGGTGTTTATTGCTTACACCAAACAATCACTTAAAGAATAAAGAAGAATTGAAAGAATGAGTAGCAAATTTGTAAGAGTTTGGTTACAAATTAATGAATTCTCTTGCATTTACATATGTTTGGTGGAGTATTTATAGTCCATACCCACCAAAGAGATGTTAGACTAAAACTATGAACAAATCTCAAAGATATGCTAGGCAGATTCAACATTAAATGCCTATTAGACTAAAATCACGATCGCTACTAACTTTTCGCAGTTGCGAATTTTCAATTTCAACTGAAAATCTCATTTGTGTCTAACGGCTAGTCCACGTGTCAGCTTTTTATTGGTCATCCAAGAAAATATAGCCGTTGTGTTCTAACCACTCTCAAAAGTCACGGTCGCGAGATATAAATGTCTTGGGCACAACTGAGATTGCGAATTCATTTGCTTGAAGAGTAAACTTCAACTGCTTGAGTTATGGTCGCGAACAAACATTGGCCCTCACGATTTTTTTATCTTCAACGGACACCTGGGACACTTAGCAAACTGTGGTTGCGACTTTAGTTCCCTCATTTATCACTATGAAATTCGCGATCACGACTAAGGCGTGACACACACCGCAAATTTGTTCATAACTATGACTTTGCCAACTTTCTGTGTGTCGTAGCAACGAAGCTGTCCGTGAATTCCTCTCACCTAGTTTCACCCTTCCTTGTGACTGATTCGCAGTTGCGATTTTCAATACACTCACCACGAATTAAAGTGAACTTTACAAGGTTGGAGATTTGGACTCCATCTAACTTTCAATGACAAAAATTAACTTATAATCTGCAAAACAACACTTAATGAAGGAATTAGAATTGATCAATCTCTATTGTCAAGATAAAAAAAGGTAAATGACTTAGGTTAAATCAACCTAGCCAACAATCTCCCCCTTTTTGATTTTGATAACTTAGATTGATACTAAGAAAAAAAATAAATACATGAGTTTTGAAGTTGTGAAGTTGGAATGGTAAATGATTCAATGAACGCTTAGAAATTTCTAGACAAAGATCAAGTGTGAAATTTTCTAAGTATGGCATTCCATCAATCAAAGTGAAAATTTTGAAAAAAAATTCTAAGTATGATAAGTATGATGCTCCCCCACAGCTTATGTTATTATTTGCAAGTTATTTTCTCTCCCTCTTAAACTTAGATTCTTTTTTGTTTCTGTCTCTCCCCCTTTGGCAAGATAAAAAAGATGTTGCATAAGGGAAAACAAAAAATGCATAACAAATGGATAAGTGTTCATAAAGTGCAAAATTAATAAGAATGCAATCATAAAAGTAAATTCCATCAAACACATAAGATAAGAAATTTCAAAGAAACATTTTTATTCAATCATAAACAAATTGTGGGATCACAATTTTTCATTTAAAAATAAAAAAGAAAGTACAAAGAATTCCTATTCTAGAATGTTGGAGAGTCATCATCATCTCTAGAAGTTTCTTCTCCATCTTCATTGTCTTCACCTTCAGCTTCATCTCCATCCTCAACTTCTTCATTACCTTTTTTTTCTTGAGTATCTTCAAATTCAGTAAAGTCCAAAAGATGGCAAGGAGGAACACCTAATTTTTCTTGCAAATCCACCATGTCACTATAAGATGTGAAAGAAATAGGAATCGCCTCTTCATCATTCTCATAATCTTGTCCAATTTGTGGTTAATGGTGGTAAGAGACAGTTTGGACTTGGGTTTTGGTTGAGGAGGGAGGGACTGGTAGGGATCCTTTAATGATGAGCCTCTTCCTTTTGGAGGCTTGGGAGAATTCCATTTTCTTAGCCCCAAAAACACCCAGGGTATAAGCATATATGTCTAGGTGTATGGCTTTGGCGTTTATTAGATAGGTGAGGTCAAGAAAGTTCTGAGAAGGGAGGAATTTCTTGGTGAGGAATTTTTCATTTTTCTCATCAAGTGCCCCTACGAAGCAATAAATGGTTGTTATATGTGAAGGCAGAAGAAATTGGTTTTTAGGTTTGGTGCTCATATGGATCAATTGATCCATAAGATACCGATCGGTTTGGATATGCTTGTTTTTGACAAGGCAGAATAAAGAGGCCAAGTCCTTTTGAGACATTTTCTCATTACCATCACCTCTAACATTTAAGGAAAGGGTGATGATACGATGAAGTATCCAAAAAGGTAGGGTTTTTATGTATTTGGCTAGAGAGGTTTTCGGGTGGTGTTTGGTTTCAATGGAAATTTCTTACCAGAATTCATAATATATGACATCAAGAGCGGAGATAATGAAAGGAATGTTTTCTTCGACTTGAAGGTTGAAAATAGAGGAAAGTTGTTCAAAGGTAATGAAATATGGATCACCAAAAGCCCGAAAAACTAACCTGTATTGCCCCGCTTGAGATTATGCTTTATGACTCAGTTGAACCGTGTACATGAATTCCCTAACGACTTCTTTATAATCGGATTCATCTCGAAAGATGAACTCATTCCATCCTAAGTTTGATAAGAATGCATGAATTTTTACATTGATTCCTAGAGTCTCTAACAGAAATGTAGAAGGGATTTTGTTAGGGAGGATGATTTGTGAAAAGTTAGCTTTGAAGCGCTCCTTCTCTTCCTTTGTGATGCCCTTCATTAGATGAAGTGCTGGGGGTGTAGATGGTTGAACCACAACCTTGCCCTTTTCTGCTCCTGAAATTTTCTTAGGAGCCATTGCAGAAGATGGAGAGAATTTGAGAATTTAGAGAGTTTTGGAAGGATAATTGTTTTAGAGTATGATAAAGTGATGAGAATCACTATTTAGAGGGTTTATATAGCCATTGAAGGGGTGTGTAAATGGCTAGAAATGGCTAAAATTGGATTTATGAAGAGTTAGAAATGGTTGGTAGTCAAATCACTTAATGGCTTAGCAGTTACTTAAATTCGCAACCGCAAACTCATGGATCGCGACCGCGATTCTCGAAAAATATGAGTAACGAATGAAAATTCCTCGCTACAACAGTAAGAAATTTGAAATCTTAACTAAATTTGCGATGGAGAATTATAGTCGCGATCGCGAATTGAAGTTTGCCATCAGGGTGACATTGACATTTAATTCGCTACCATGAACCGATTGTGACCGCAAATTAGAAGGCAACAAGGATAAGAAGGAGAATTAAGTTTTTGAAAAAAATTCAAAGTTGTGATCCACTTGGAATATGTCACAGAAAAATACAAGACATACAATCAACACATAAGATCAAATTTTCACTTTAGGGAGTTTCCATCAAGCATTCCCAATTCTATCTTAATGAAGTTTAATCTTTCTTCATTGAGAGGTTTAGTGAAAATATCTGCAGGTTGATGATTTGTGTCAGTAAATTCTAACACAACATCACCTTTTTGGATATGATCTCTAAGAAAATAGTGTCTAATGTCTATGTGTTTACTTCTAGAGTGTTGGATGAGATTCTTAGAGTGATTGATAGCACTAGTGTTATCACATTTAATGGGACTGTGATCAATCACTTTTCCAAAATCCTTTAATTGTTGTTTCATCCAAAGGACTTGGGTGCAACAATAACCCACAGCTACATACTCGACTTCTATAGTGAATAAGACAACCAAAACTTGCTTTTTGCTAAACCAAAATACTAGACATTCTCTTATAAATTGGCAAGTTCCAGAGGTGCTCTTTCTATCTAAGAGACTACCTGCGTAATCCACATCCGAATAACCTATGAGATTAAAAGACGAGTCTCTAGGATACCATAAACCTAAGTTTAATGTGCCATGCAAATACTTGAAAATTCTTTTAACAACATTTAAATGTGACTCTTTAGGAGAGGGTTGGAACCTAGCACACATGCATACATTAAATATAATATCAGGTCTGGAAGCAATTAGATAAAATAGAGATTCGATCATACCTCGATATCTCTTTTCATCTACCGTCTTACCCGATTCATCTTTGTCTAACTTGATGGTACCACTCATGGAGGTTTTTACTACTTTGCAACTATCCATGCCAAACTTCTTGAGTATCTCCTTTGTGTATTTTGCTTGGTTAATAAAGATCCCTTTTTTGGTTTGCTTGATTTGTAGAACGAGAAAGAACTTGAGCTCTCCTATCATGCTCATTTCGAATTCCTTAGTCATACACTTAGCAAAATCCTCACAAAGAGATTCATTACTAGCACCAAAAATGATATCATCAATATAAATTTGTACAATAAGTGTATCATGCTTGTGTCTTCTAAAAAAAAAATGTAGTGTCCATCTTTCCTTTATCAAAATCATTTTTCAAAAGAAATGAACTATGCCTTTCATACCAAACTTTTGGAGCTTGTTTCAATCCATACAAGGCTTTATTCAATTTAAAAACATGATTAGGAAAATTATGAGACTCAAAACAAGGAGGTTGTTTAACATAAACTTCCTTCACAATGATTCCATTTAAAAATGTACTTTTTAAATCCATTTGAAAGAGTTTAAAATTCATATGGTGTGCAAAGGATAAAAGAATCCTAACGGCCTCTAATCTTGCTGCGGGGGCAAATGTTTCATCATAATCTATGCCTTCCTCTTGGTTGTAACCCTTAGCAACTAATCTAGCTTTATTCCTAGTGATGAAATCCTACTCATCTAACTTGTTCCTAAACACCCATTTGCAACCTATAATTAGGTGTTCTTTAGGTCTAGGGACAAGTTTCCATATCTTGTTTCTCTTAAATTGGTTGAGTTCCTCTTGCATAGTAATCACCCAACTTTCATCATCAAGAGCCTCATCAATAGATTTTGGCTCAAGTTGAGAAACAAAAGCAAGATTATTATCTAAAAGATTAAGTTAAGATCTAGTACTTACACTCTTAGAGGTATCACCAATTATCAAATCTTTGGGGTGATTCTTGGAGAATCTCCAATCCTTGGGTAGATCTTGACTTGGCTCAACTTCTTGTTAATGTTGTGGTTCCTTATCTACTCTTTATGATTCATCTTCTTCCTTATCTTTATCCTCTTTTCTTGTAGTGTTTTTCAACTCTAATTTTTTAAGATTACCTATAAGATCATCAATAAAAATACCTTTTCTAAGATTAAGTTTACTAGATTCATCAAAAACAACATTCATAGACTCTTCACCTGCCATTGAACTCTTATTAAAGACTCTATACGCCTTGCTAGAGGTGGAATAGCCTAAGAATATACCTTCATTGGTATTGGAATCAAATTTCCTAAGATTATCCTTGGTATTCAATATATAACACTTGCATCCAAATACTCTTAGGTATGATATCTTGGGTTTTCTACCATTCCATAGCTCATAAGATGTTTTATTGAGAATGGGTCTTTTAAAAACTCTATTTACAATATAACACGAAGTATTAATGGCTTCGACCTAAAAGTAGTTTGGTAAAAAACACTCATTGAGCATGGTTCTAGCTATTTCTACTAGCGTTCTATTTTTCCTCTTTACAACACCATTTTATTGTGGTGTTCTAGGAGTGTTGTGAAAAACTCTATTCTCCAAATAATAAGTTTCAAAAGACTCATTTTGAAATTTCTTTCCATGGTTACTTCTAATAGAAGAAATGAAGTAACCTTTTTCATTTTGAATTCTTTTTACAAAACTTTTGAAAGCATTAAAAATATCATTCTTATGAGTTAGAAAGGACACCCAAGTAAACCTAAAGTAATCATAAACTAGGACTGGTGCATAATATTCTTTACCTAAGCTAGCACTTCTAGTAGGTCCTATCAAGTCCATATGAATTAGTTGAAAGAGTCTAGATGAACTTACAACATTTTTAGCTTTGTAGGAGGCTTGATGTTGCTTCCCCATTTGACAAGGACCACATGTCTTATCTTTAGTGAAGTTTAGCTTGGGAAGGCCTTCCACTAGCTTTCCTTTTGATAGGCTTTGTAATAGATCCACACTTGCATATATAAGCCTTCTATGCCATAACCAAGCCTCATTACTAAAAGACATAAGACACTTGAAAGATTGGTTAGCCAAATTGTCTAAGTCAATTGAGTAGGTATTGCCTTTCCTTTCACTCTTGAAAACAACCTCATCATTCATTAATGCGGTGACTTGACATTCTCTAGGATCAAAGGTGACTTTATTACCTTTGTCATATAATTGACTTACACTTAATAAATTTTATTGTACGCCATTAACTAATAAAACATCATCAATCAAAGAACAACCATTTTTACCAATGGTTATAATACCAATTACCTTACCTTTGGCATTGTTACCAAATGTGACATTTCCACTTTCTTTTTCTTTTAATGCTATGAATAATTTCCTATTGTCTGTCATATGCTTAGAGCATTCACTATCCACATGTCAATTGCTTGATTTATTAGTGGCTACCACAAATCCCTGCATAATATAAGAGAATCACTTTTTCTTAAGTACCCAAGCATACTTGGGTCCTAGGAGGTTAGGAGTTGAAAGGTCCTTTAATTTGAGGTGAGTCTTCCTAATATAATAATGAATATGAATATGCCCATATTTCATGCAATAATGACATTGGAGTTTAGACATGAGAGTCTTTCTCCTATGTACAACTTTAGTATAAGTAGGAGGTCTTCTCATACTTTGGTTATGTAAGTGCATGCAAGTGCATGAATGATAAGAAGTAGTAGAGAATTGTTTATGTTTGTATGTGTAAGCATGCTTCTTGTTATACATGTAAGTATGATTAGCCTTTATTGAAGTAGGCCTTGAGCCATTTTATGCTTTCCCTTTGCCTTTACCATTGGGAATTTAGTGCTTGGAGCACTTTTCTTCCTCATGACCTTAACACTTGAGGTTTGAGGTGTTATTGGTCTAACAAATGTAGTATGTGATGATGAGGAGGCTCAATTGGAACCTAAACAATGTCTAATTAAGGGTGGCCTTTGTGATACTATTAGGGTATCCAAGACTTCCTGTCCCTTATGAAATCTAGAGAAAGAGCTTCTAAGCTCAATGATTTCTCTTTTTAGGGAGTCATTCTCTTTTCTCAATGAAGCCAATGATGAAGATGATTTGGAAAGATTTTCCACAGATTTTTTGAGTTCTTCATTTAAAGTCCTCAATTTACTTACAAGATCACTAAGTGATTTGTAATCATCCTTTAGTTTTGAGCATTTTCTCTTGTAAGATTTCATTTGTGACTTATACTTGTCACATCTCATAGTAAGAGCTTTTATAAGATCTTCATCTACATCATATAAATTATCATAATCCGTATGAGAATGAGATGAACTGTTTACCTCATTAGGAGAGTCTTCTTGAGCCATGAAGCATATGTTGGCAATCTCCTCATCTTCTTCATCCTCACTTGAGATATCATCCCAAGTGGCCTTGAAGCTTTTTCTCTTCTCTTTGTTTCCATTCTTCTTCTTCTTTAGATTGGGACAATCATATTTGATGTGGCCTTGCTTGCCACTCTTATAACAAGTGACTTCATTTGATCTCTCCCTAGGATTAGGAGTAGCTTTCTTGAAATTTCTTCTTTCTTTTCTTCTTTTAATGAGCTCTTTAGTCCTTCTAGAGAGCATTGCTAGCTCTACTTCCTCCTTGTCACTTTCTTCTTCATTTGAACTAACCTCCACTTTCTTCTCCTTAGAAGTGGACTTGAGTGCCAAGGTTTTCTTCTCATGTTTTTCAAATTTTTTCTCCTTGGCCCCTCATTTTCTTCATTTCCTCATCTTTCTTTAAGGCTAACTTATGAGTTAAGAGTTTGCCTATCAAGACATCAATTTGCACCTTCCCTATTTTTGGATTGGATTTTTGAATATTGCACACTCTAGCACCAAACTTTTCAAGAGTAAAGACTTTTAAATTTTGGAGTTTACCTCATGATTTATGAGAATCCTGTCAAACTTCTTCATGTTGGTGATGATTACTAGGAGTCTATTGGTCATGTCAGTGATGCTCTCGTCCTCTTTTATCATGAATAACTCTCACTCCGTCACATACATCTCAAGCTGACTGGATTTCATCAAGGTGGTGCCTTCGTGATAGTTCTTCAATGCTTTCCATATCCCATGGGTTGTTTGGCAATGTTGTACTATTCCAATCTCTTCTCTTGAGAGATAGCTTAGAAGAATTATCATGGCTCTCTTGTTCTTGCCATTTGATCTTCTATGTGCTTCAACCCATTATTCTCTTGGAATGAGTTCTTCACTTCGATCCATAACTTTGGTGGGTGGCTTCCATTCTTTGACTACATCCCAAAGATCCACCACATATGTATCAAGATAGATCTTCATCCTATACTTCTAATAAGTATAGTTAGCTCCATCAAAGTAGGGCTTAAGGTGTGAGTGGATTCCCTCTTGTGCCATGATCTTTGCTCACCTAATTAAGGTTTGTTTGTGAGACTTGGCTCTGATACCATTCATTGGCCTAAGGCACTAAAAATGAGAGTTGAATTGGTGTTCAATTAAAAATTAAAATGAAGAATAAGGTGGTTAAGAAGTTGGGTAGAAAAAGAGAGAAATTGACATAAGTGTTTATAGTGGTTCGGGTGTTAACTAACCCTACGTCCACTCCTTAATTCTCTACAATTGGGTATTTCACTTAACTCAAATGGTGTTTCCAAGCTGACACCAAACTTTTACAACTTGTGTTTTTTAGGCTCAAACAAAAAATCTCTTACAAATGTTTTCATGGCTCACACTAAAACCTCTCACAAGTGTTTTCAAGGCTCACTCTAAAATCTCTTACAATGGTGTTTATTGTTCACACCAAATAATCACTTAAAGCATAAAGAAGAATTGAAAGAATGAGTAGCAAATTTGCAAGAGTTTGGTTACAAATTAATGAATTCTCTTGCATTTACATATGTTTGGTGGAGTATTTATAATCCATATCCACCAAAGAGATGTTAGACTAAAACTATGAACAAATCTCAAAGATGTGCTAGGTAGATTTAGCATTCAATGCTTGTCAGGCTGAAATTGCGACTACTACTAACTTTTCGCGGTCGCGAATTTTCAATTTCAACTGAAAATCCCATTTATGTCTAATGGCTAGTCCACATGTCAGCTTTCCATTGGTCATCCAAGAAAATATAGTCGTTGGTTCTAACTATTCTTAAAAGTCATGGTCGTGAGATATCAATGTCTTAGGCGCGACTAAGACCGCAAATTCCTCTACTTGAAGAGCAAACTTCAACTATTTGAGTTGCGATCGGGAACAAACATTAGCCCTCACGATTTTTGATCTTCAATAGACACTTGAGACACTTGGCAAGTTATGGTTGTGGCTTTGTTTCCCTTCTTTATCACTATGAAATTCGCGGTTGCAACTAAGGCGTGTCACGCACCGTGAATTCGTCTATGACTATGGCTTTGCCAATTTTGGGTGTGTTGCGGCAGCAAAACTATCCGCGAATTCCTCTGGCCTAGCTTCATCATTCCTTGTGACTGATTCGCGATCGCAATTTTTAATACACTCATCGTGAATTAGAGTGAACTTTACAAAGTTAGAGATTAGACTCCATCTAACTTCCAATGACAAAAACTAACTTATAATCTGTAAAACAACACTTAATGAAGGCATTAGAATTGATCAATCTCTATTGTCAGGATCAAAAGAGGTTCATGACTTAGGTTAAATCAACCTAGTCCAACACAAGGCAAGGTATGCTCTTTAATTATTGATGGTGGTTCATGTACTAATGTTGCTAGTACTTATATGGTGGAGAAATTGAACTTACCTATTCTTAAACATCCTAAGTCTTATAACTTGTAATGGTTGGATGATAATAACGAAGTGAAGGTTGCCAAACAAGTTTGAGTTTCCTTTTCAATGGACAAGTATCATAATGATGTTCTTTGTGATGTGGTACCAATGCAAACCAATCATTTATTATTGGGGAGACGATGACAATGTGATGTGAAAGCTAAGCATGATGGGTTTGCTAACACTTCTGAGTTTGATTTTCATGGAAAAAATATTGTACTCAATCATTTATCTCTTCAATAAATGTATAAGAATAAAAAAGTTTTAAGAGAGCGAATGCCACACAAGAGAGAAAAAGAGATAATTACACAACAAAAAGAGAGTTGTGAGAAAACCTATGAGAGGTGTAAGAAAAGAGTGGTAAAAGGAGAGGATAGAGTGAATGCATATTAAAAAAGAGATGTGCATGCAAAAAGAAAGGGTATGCAAAAGAAAACCCTTATGATAAAAAAGAATAGTGAGATTGAAACCAATTCTTTCAAGGCCACAACCATGTTTTTATTCAAAAAAGATGTATTATACTATTAACGAAATTTATAATCTTTTGTATAGTGTTTTTATCTCTTTTTTAAGGTTATGTAAAATGATTTTCAATGGAGGTGTCTGGCAAACAAGCGACCTAACCCTTATTACTTTTGATAATGATGCTAAATTGAAGAGTGAGGTTGCAAATTTGTGTAAAAGGGAGTTTGCTAATCCTTGTTTAGATGTTTGTGTTTATTCTAGGTGTAGTTCTTTTTGTTTTAATCAATATTTTTGTGTTTTAAAGAGTTCTTTTTATGTTAGATGTTTATTTCCTTTAAATTTTGTTTCAGTTTGTCTTCTTTTCATCTTAAAAATGCATTCTTCGTAAAAGACCCTAGTTCTTGTTCTTCAAGTTTTTCTCTTCCTAAACATTTTCCTTCTTATTTTGATGTTTCTAAACCAATGTTCAATGATTCTTTTTGCTTTAAGCATTGTCTAGGTAGAAATTTTTCTTTTGATTTCAAAGATTCATTTGTTTTTTAGTGTTTATAGTTCCTTTTCAAATTCTAATTCTTAGTTTTTAAGTTCTTTTCTAAAACCTTGATTTTTTTTTTCTAGTGTTTTGTTAAAAAAAAATGATGCTTTAATACTTCATCATATTGGATGATTCCTAAGGTCTCTTTTTGTTTCTTTGATTTTGTTTGTCATTATTTTGCTCTTTCTTTGGCTTATACTAACCTTGTTTTAGGGTTTATTCAAATAATCTTTGATCCGAGTGGAAAGACTTATTCATTACAAGGTAAGTTTAACTTAGGATTCTTTGTTAGGTATTAGACTTATGATTAGATTTTGCTTTCTTGTAGGCTAAGATTTGAGAATGAATCTTTCCAAAAAAGGAAAGAATGATGCAAATGAGCCAATAGGCCCAATGGATCGTTTACAAACCAAGTGCAAAAGGATGAAAGCATGGAGTTTTTAAGAGGAGTGCTTAGCTTAGTTCAAATGGAGCCCAATTGATGGAGAGAAAAAATTTTGGTAGAAAGTTGAAGCATGGTCATACGTCATAGAGGGCTAGCATCGTTCATGGCAAAAACTTATGACACGACCATGTGCATGGTCGTGCATATTCATGATCCTTTGGCATAATGTGGCGACAAAGCTGTGCACATGGTTGTGCAGTTTCGAGCAATTTTTGTTATCCAAAGCTTCAAGCAATTCTTGTTATCTAATTTTTGTAATCTCGAATTCTTTATTAACCAATCATAGGGCTTTAATATTGTCCTTATTTCATTAGGAAAAGATTAATTTATCAGTGTTAGCCCTAAGCACCAACAAGGGGGAGTTGAATTGGTGTATAAAAATTAAAAATTAGAAAGAAAGATAAGAAATAAGGTAAGAGGAACATAAGATTTATAGTGGTTCGTATATAATTTACCCTACGTCCACTCTCCAATTCTTCGAAATTGGGTATTCCACTATCTTTCAAAGGTGTTTTCAAGCTTACACCAAACTTTTATACTTGTGTTTTGAAGGCTCGCACAACAATCTTTACACTTGTGTTTTTAGGCTTACACAACAACCTTTACAACTTGTGTTTTAACAGGCTCACACAACAACCTCTCTTAGTGTTTTAACATGCTCACACTATAACCTATTATAGATGGTGTTTATGCTCACACTCAACAATGACTTAAAGAATAGAAAAGAGTGAGTAAGAAAATTATAAGATTTTGGTTACAAAGTTATTAATTCTCTTACATTTACATCTGTTTGGTGAGGTATTTATAGCCTCTACCCACCAAAGAGACGTTGTAATAAAATTGGTACAAAATCAATAAAGTATGCTAGACAGATTTTCGCATTAAATGCTTGACAGTCGTTTTGCAGTCGCTACTTTATATTCACAGTCACGAATTCCAAATTCCATAAGGAAAACCCCATTTGTGTCTAACGGCTAGTCCACGTGGTAGCTTCTGATTAATGCATTAGGAAAATATAGTCGTTGTCTTTCACCTGCTCTCAAAAGTAGCGGTCGCAATTTATCTTATACAGGACGTGACTATGGATTCAAATTCCTCTGCTAAAAGTGTTCATCTTCTTCTTTTGGGTTTGTGGTCACTACCAACAAGTTCCCCTGATTTTTGACTTCCAACGGTTACGTAGGACACTTATCAAGCTATGATTGTGGACTTGATTACATCTTGAGTTACTTCAAAATTTACGGTCGTGATTGAGGCAAGATTTACACTGTGAATTCGTATGTCACTTTTAGAGTTCTTCTATTGGATGAATTGCGACTGAGAATTACTCTACGATTTCGTATGCCTGAACTTCTAGCAAGTCTTCTAATGGATCACGATCGCAAATTTTAGATTGCGATAGCGATTTAGAAGTTACTTCACATACTTTGAAGATTAAGATTTCTATCCAACTTCTAACTTAAAGACTTTCACAAAAACTATAAAAACAACACTAAATAGAAACATTAAAAATGATCAATCCCCTTTGTCAAGATCAAAAGAGGCCTAAGACTTAGGATTCACTACCCTAGTCCAACAATCTCCCCCTTTTTGATTTTGAGAACTTAGATTGATACTTAAAAGTGAAAAGGATGCAGGAAAGTGAAGTTGGATTGTAATATGATTCAATGAATGCTTATGATAAAATTAACTAAGTATAACATTCATTCAATCAAAGGTGAAGTTGATAAAATAATAGGTATATTGCTCCCCCTCAACTTATGCTATAGTTATTATTAAGTTATTTCATTATTTTCTCCCTTTCACACTCTTTTCCCCTTTGGCAATATCAAAAAGAGGGTATATAAGGAAAGAAGAAGAAAAATGAAATTCATGCATAAGAATTCATAAGGAGCAAACATAATGTAATGGATAAAAGAATAAACATCAATCACATAAGATAGCAATGTTTGCAAAGAAACAAGTTTTATTTATATATTCATAACTGTGGGATCACAAGATTTGTAAAAAAAACATAAGGAAAGTGAAAAACAAATACAAAAGATCCCTAATGTAAAGTAGTGGAGAATCATCTCTAGAAGATGATGTATCTGGCACTTGTTGTTCTCCCTCAGCTTTGTCTCCATCCTCTACGTCGTCTTTATTGCCATCTTCATATTGCCTATCTTCAAATTTGGTGAAGCCCGGAAGATGGCAAGGAGGAACTCCTAATTTCTCTTAGAGATCCACTATATCGTTATGAAGATGAGAAAGGAAAAGGAACCTTCTTTTCATCATCCTCATAAGCTTGTCTAACTTACGATCAATGGCGACAAGAGATAACTTGGACTTTGGTTTCGATTGAGGATGAGGGATTTGAATGTTGCCTTCTTCAATTTGAAGCCTCTTTCACTTAAAAGCTTGGGAGGTTTCCATCTTCTTCGTACCGATGGCACCAAGGGTGTAGATATATGTGTCCGAATGGATTGCTTTGGTGTTTATAAGGTAGGTTAGGTCTAGGAAGTTTTGAGAGGGAAGGAGCTTCTTGGTGAGGAATTTCTCGTTCTCCTCATCAAGTGCTCCAACAAAGCGGTAGATGGCTATTATGTGAGAAGGCAAGAGATGCAGAGCGTCGAGCCACTACCTTGCCTTTGTTAGCCTTGGAGAATTTCTTGGGAGCCATTGCAAAAGAGAGGAAGAAAGCTTGAGAGATTTTAGAGAGAGAAGAAGTGTTTGGAAGTGAAGTGAGGAAAACACTATTGAAGGGGGTATTTATAGGCTTGAAAGGGTGCAAAAATGTTCATAAACGGCTAAAAATGAATTAATGAAGAGAGAAAATGGTTGGCAATCAAATCACTTAATTGCCTAGGCGGTTACTCTAATTCGCATCCATAAAATTGGAAGTTGCGACCATGAATTTTGAAAAATGTGAGTAACGGAGAAATTTTCCTCGAGAAAAGGCACATCAACGGTCATATTTTTGAAAAACTGACCAAAATTCGCAATGAAGAGCAATTTTTGCGACCCTGAATTGACATTTGACAACTGGGTGAAGTTGACTTGTAATTCGAGACCTTGAAGAAGAAATAGCGACTGCGAATTATGAGTCAGCAAGGATAAGTATGAGAAAATTTTGAAAACATGTGATCCACTAGAAATAAATAATAAACATGCTCGTACAATCATCACTCATGCACAACATACATAACAATCAATCATAGGATCAAAACTTTCTCATTAAGGAACTTCCATCAACCATTACTAATTCTCTCTTAATGAAGTTCTTCCTTTCTTCATTTAGAAGTTTAGTGAAAATGACTGCAAGTTGAAGATTTGTGTCAATAAATTCTAACGCAACATCACCCTTTTGCATATGATCTCTATGAAAATGGTGTCTAATATCTATGTGCTTACTCCTATAGTGTTGGATGGGATTTTTAGAAAAATTAATAACACTTGTGTTATCATATTTGATGGGAATGTGATAAACTATTTTGCCAAAATCCTTTAATTGTTGTTTCATCCAAAGAACTTGGATGCAACAACAACCCGTCGCCACATACTTGGCTTCCGTGGTAGATAAGGCAACCGATACTTGCTTTTTACTAAACCATAAAACTAGGCATTTACCTATGAACTGGCAAGTCCTGGAAGTGTTTTTTCTGTCTAGCAAGCTATCTGCATAATCCGCATCTGAATACC
>CATIWR010081643.1:0-23103 GCA_949677035.1 Omphalea diandra
GCTCTATTTATAACAAAACAAACTCCCACCCTTTTAGTCTATTTCCGATGTGGGATATGACTCTATTTATAACAAAAAGAACTCTCTTCCCTTTGTTATTTCTCCGATGTGGGATATCAAATGAGCCACCATAATTCAACAGAATTGAACTTATTGATCAAATTACTAAAATAAAAAAAATTAATTAGTGATCTAATTCAGCTCACATAAAAAAAATTGACCACTTAAATACTAATCAAAATAAAAAAAATTGGTTAAAACTGAGAATATCATCTAAAATAAAAAATCAAATCAATATTCTACCTAAAACTACATTATTTTGTACAAAAATTAAAAAATTATATTATTTTAATCAAAATTTAAATTTTATGTTCCTTGCCAATGAAAAAAATAAAATTCCGGTTGGTGTCCATGTTTCCCTACAAACTCACTCCTTATATAATAACTTTGTTTATAATTTGGAAGTCTTTTGCTTTCTTTCTTATTGACATATACAAGCTTGTTGTCAACTTCTTTTTCTTTGATATTATGGCCAAATATATCTAAATTGTGTGTTAATAATATACTATACACATAATCTTTCCTCTATCTAAGGGCTTTTTCTTGTCCAGTTTTCTACTACTTGAGAATTTGTTTAAAATTACCAGCATTTTTCATTTTAACTCTAAAAATTATTTCATTGGTGTGTCTATATGAACTACCTTTTATTAGTTTTAAGTTATGGCACGATTACTTATCTTAATATCTTTATTATTTATTCTAAAAAAAAACCATTATTGCTTTATCTCTCTCTTGTTTTACTACCTTAACCAACACATTACCAAAAAAAAAAAAAAAAAAGCTATCACAAAAAGTGGTCGCTAAACTAGTCAGCAACCACAGTAGCTACCCTTTTTCATGGTTGCTAAATCTTTGGTCGCTAACCCCTTAGCGGCCACATTATGTGGTAGTTAAATATTTTCTTTGTGGTCGCTAAGCGCTGAATATAAGAGACCACGTGTGACCATTTAAAGAAAAAACAGAGACCATATATTGTGATCGCTATTTAAAGATCACATTATATGGTCGCTAACTTTTCTCTCCATAATCACTAAATATTTATCATAAAATAATTGAGAGATTATTTAGAGACTAAGTATAAACCACATATTGTGATAGCTCTTTAGAGACCACACTTTGTAGTCTCTAAATGGTTTTTTTAATTTTTAGAGATTTTTTTTTTATATTTTTAAAATTTTTTATATAATATTTTTTAAAATATTAATATTATAATTACATTTAATGCTATTATTTATATAATTAATTTTATTTTGAAAAATTAAATGCAAAAAATTAAGATTAATAAATAATCAAATTTATTCTATTAGAAAGAAATGATAATATATAATTTTATCCAAATCAAACATACATTATATCCAAGTCAAATTACAATTTGGGAGATTCAAATGCATCTTGAACAGTCTGGTGTAAGAAGCTTTTGAATCCAAACCCAGAAACTTAATCATGCCCTCGAGGCTTTGTACTCTCTGTTATTTTCCCTTTAATCTCATCAACAAGGCCACCACTGTGGTAAGAATCAGACACAATAGTTATACAGTAGCCCTCGGGAACCTGATCAACAAATTCCTGAAGTCATTATTTGTTCATGACCATCCCAACTAAAAGTTAGCATGAACTATTGCATATTACATTAATCATAAGTTAATAACCATTCAGAAAATATAAAGCTGGCATAAACTATTGCATATTAAATTAATCATAAGCAAATAGCCATTCAGAAAATATTAATCAAATATTCAAAGATTCAATAAATTTCACTTTCATATTTGAAGAGCTACAATCTAAACACAAAACGAAAGAATAATTTATAAGAATTGAAAACCTACGACCAATGCACTGCATCAAAAATAAGGATTTAGCCTGCACTTTAAAATAATAATAATAATAGGCAAGAATTGAGAGAAAAGTAAACAGGAAAAATATTGCAATACCCAAAATTCCATTGTGCACAAACAATAGGTCCGATGAAGAGATGAGCATATACAGGTCATATCTTCCTTCAAAGTTATACTAACCAAAGGAATAAAGTAGAACAATATAAGCTCATAAACATAACCATGGTCCAAGTTAGCAAATTCGGAGCACCCATAATGAAAACGAGAGATGAAATACTTGAACTTCTAGGATAGTAAAAATAATATGGCACCAGAGAATCTCACCGTAATCCTTTCACCCAGTGATGGAATCCCAGCAATTAGTCTGCGGGCATATTCTACCATGTCAAATGCTTCCATAGCATATACATGCTTTGCACCAGCCTAATATGAGAATAAAAAGGAACACAAGATCAATCTACAAAGCTAGAACTTCCGCAGAAAAGAAAAAATTGCATTTTTAAGAAGTTGAGTGTACCTAAGCAGTAAATAAAGACATAATTCCACTACCAGCACTAACATCAACAACACAACCAAAAAAAATAGCACTGTTAGGTTCCTGCAACAAACAGTGTAGCATCATTGCTATACTCTACATGTGACTCATTGAATCTCTTTTTTAGATTTATTTGCACAGGCATGCTAGGCAAATGCAGTAAATTCATGAGTCATGATAATTATCAGGCTTCATAAGCTTCTGAATAACTAACTGAAGGTGAAATTCCATCACAAGATCAAACACACAAACAAAGTATAGCCAGTGATTTAACCTGTCCTCACATAATCCTGAAGCATATTTTGCTGATGTAAGAGTTGTCCATAATAATGGGAATACATTTTAGCCGATGATGGTTCTATTTTGTTATCAAACTTGCTTTTAAGGGCTGTAACTGTTCCATTTGGTAAAATTGTTCCAAAAATAAAAACAATAAACAATAAGGTGAAAGTCATAAGAAACTAATACAAATGTGGCAGTGCATGTGAAAGCAAAAGAAAGATAAAAGGAGAGCTAATGTTAGATTGGATACAATAACTTTTAACAAAGAGATTAACATCAACATGGTCCCCAACCTATTCAGTGCACAACCATTGAGGTATCTTCCTTTTAGCATAGATAATTGCATCAGATGCATAATTAATTCATTCGTCGGGGAAAGGAGAATGCTTTTAAAGTTTCATATTGCTCAAATTGGAGATAAAATGAGATAAAAAAAAAAATTATATATCATACTTCAAATAACATATGAAGCACTATTTAGTCCATTTAAATTTACACTTTTCTGAAGGACAATCAGAATTCACAAATTATAAATTTAAAAGAAATAGTTTTACAATGAAAAACGCTTGCATAAACTTGGGATGTATAAAATTAAAATCGAACTGTAAATTTTTGGCAGTTGGGCCAATAATTGTCATTTGAAAAACCTGATTCCATACACCAGAACATAAGATGGAAATCTGAAACTAGCAGTAAACAAACAAGAATAAAACCTAAAAGAATCGAGCTACTAAAAAGACATTTATCATAATCAACTATCTAAAAGCAGCAACTTTAGCTCAAAGTAGCTTCAAATAAGTAAACTTCGACACTAAGATAGAACAAGCAGAAGATACCACTGATTGAACCTTAATCGCACAGGCAGTATTCAAATATCAATCATATTGGCTTACTTTAAAGTAAATAAAAAAGGAATTAGGTTGATGGAGCCAAGAAGTCGTTCCATAACATCAAACACAAATAGGTAACAGAATACAATATAAGAATAGAAATTATTGTTTGTGGAATTCTTATTCCATAACAGCAAACAGAAACAAAAAAACATGACTTCATTATTCCTATAGCTTCAGGGAATTTAATGATTATAATGAAAGTGAAATTTCTTAATTATCTTCCCTATGGTGAGATAAATGAGTCACAAGACACAAAAACATATACATCTGACAAGTAGAAGATAGAGAATAGCATTATATCCTAAAGATTGTTCAAAGCATATGCATAGGGGCACATATGACTACTCCTCTAGAATGGAGTGCTTGCATTTAATTCCTTCAACACAACACAAAAAAGCTGTGTATGACAAATAATGATGTATTTTTGAATGAATTTTGATTTTTAAATCAATATGTGATATAAAATTATTTGTTATATGAATCATCACGAAAATGGGACGACATTATTTATCGTCATGTATCATAATATATTGAGTATTACACTAGAGTCATGCATTAATACCTGTGGATGTGATTTGTATCTGATTATTTAGTAATATATTTACTATTTGGGTCTTTATTACTGTAGACTATCATCACATTGGAATATTCTATTGAAAAATTGAATTTAAGAAATGTTATTGATTCGAATGAATAACTAAATATTGATTTTAAAATCTTTTATGATTTGAATGCTTAAATTAGATTTCAATTGTTTATACCATAAACATATTTAGAAATATAAAGTTATTGTGAAATTATTTGAATATTTATCTATTTTTTATTTTGTTATGTGCTATAATTATTATTTACCAAATCTAGGATTACATCATCTTTGCTATATCTTTTTTCATAGCATTAAATATTCATCGTTGTCCAAATTTTAAGTTACCTTATTCTAGAAAACTTAACACTTTAGGTATGTTTGTACTTAACACTTTAGGTATGTTTGAACTTTATTCTCTTAAACTAACTTTTAGAGTTAATATTTATTTAATTTTATTTTATAGAGATTTTGTAGGTTATTTTTGAGATTTTTTATTGTTATTTGTTCAAATTTATTATTAGATATTTAGAGATTATATTCTTTAAATTAATAATTATTGATTTTTTAGCCTTTATTAAAATTATTTTTGTCTATACTTGTATTTGTCGCTCCATCTATGTTTGCATTTGTGCCTATTAAGGGGCAAGAGTTTCCATGGCCAAAGTTGAAAGTTCATTATGTGACAAAATGAAATTCAAGTACCATATTGTTCATAGTCATAAGTTAAGGGCTTAAGTGAAATTAATTTGCAACTAATGGACCAAAAGGATACTTTAATTAGGGTCGGCAAACTATTGAGTTAAACTCAACCAGATCGATTTTGGATGTAACTCCAATTTAATTTGATTTGATTTTAACAATATAAAAATTAAATAGAATTAAATTAGCAACATGTACATTTCAAAAAACAAAATAAAATTTTATTTAAAATAGTATAAATGTAAATATTTGTATTGATATATAAAATATAATTTATATTCATATATATATATAATACAAATAAAATAATTAATTTATATTAAAAAATATAATTGAATCACTTTAATCGAATAAAAATTTTGAACTCAGTTTGATTTTTTTGATATCACACATTTTAATAAAAATTAAATTAAATTACATCGAATCCAACCTAACGGATGCGGACCCCTGTCTATCTACTACTGTACCATAATCACAGTGCCGCAGAACAAGCAAAAGCCCTAGTTTCACAATTTTTATCTCCTTAACGATGTCCCGACGAGAACGAGACAATCGTGATTCCGATTCTAAACGACGCCGCTCAGGTTTTGACAGAAAACCCAGGTACCAACCCTTCTATCTTTCTCTGTATCTTTACACACACGCACATAATGCTTAGAGTTATTGTTAGTTAGTGTAGAATTTTTTATGGTAAAGTATCATACCATAAGGAATTTTGTGCTTGCAATTGGGATTTGTGGCTATACCAAATCTCTATGCAGTACCCAGAAATTGTTAAGCTCAGTGATATTTATAGATTGCAGTCTCTGTTGTTGGTTCTGATAATCTGGAAATGTGTAAAGTATTAGTCTTTGTTAACTTAGGATAACTTTTCATCTCATTTTTTTAATGCTGAGGATTGTAGGTGAGGTTGTACCTATGTCAAAATGTGCATAAATAGATTTTGCCTTTTTTGTGATGGTTGGAAAGGTATAAATTTTCGATTATTGTGCCATTGCAATTGTGAATTTGATATATTACAGTCTTGCTTCCATGATAATGACATGATTGTCAAAATTTGAATGATACTGTGGCATATGTTTTCATTGTTTGGTGTGGTTCTAGTCCTAAGAGGTATAGGAGAGATGGAAAGCCAGAGACAGAGAGAGTTCCCAGCAACACTAACATGAATGTTGAAGGTCAAACAGGTCAGTATGAAAAGCGTCGTCACCACCTGCAGGATGCATTACCTCTTAAGGCTTCTTCAGCAGCTGATTCTAAATTGGAGTCTGGTGCTGCTAGCAAGGAATCTGATAAGAAACCCAATGGATTTCGTGAAGGAAGCAAGCATTTTTCTGATCCAACTGAAGTAACTCAGTCTCGATCTTATTTTCAGGTTTTTGTTACTCATGGGTATTTATTGTTTTTCATGATTCTGATCTAATTTGCATATATAATTTTTATTGTCTTACTATCTGGAGAGGCACTTATCTATGGCTTTTGTCATCCCTTGGAGTTCTGCAAAATTCTAGCTGGTCTGATCATTTTCATTGACATGACGTGTTGCAAAGTAGTGATGCTGCAAATAATAATGCATTCGTGATGACATTTCATAGATCATTTTATGTTTCTTCTTATCACTACCAAAGATAGGGTTTGGAAAATTCCAAAAACTGATCTATATATCCCTTCTAAGGGGAGGGCCCTTATTTGCTGATTTTAAGTGCACTATTAGCCTAGTAGGCATGACGTTGGTGAACAGTTCTTGGTATTTTCTAGGGTGTGATATTTTGACCAGTACCTAGTATTTTCTAAGAAGTGAGAAGTAGCACAAGAAGTAGGCCACAAAAGATTTTATGTTCCTGGTTAGGATTTTAAATAACAGTAGATACACAAGCACACAACATGGTGGCTGTTTTGTGATGATTATATTATTTTGTCTTTCTTGTTGAGAACTAGAACATGCAAAGTATTTAATGGGGTTTGGAGTCTATGTTGGTAAGCATAATGGCATGAGATCTTTTTCTATCATGTCCTAAATTTTCCACGATGTTAATTTTGCTTCTGCTTTATCTTATTGGCCATTTTGGAAATGATTCTGGTTGCCATTTTTGAAACAATTCTATTAAGGGCAGCTTTTGGTTCAGCCTTTTGTGCTTTTTTACTATTTGAACACTACTTTCTTAGAATTTTGATTTTATCATGATTTAAATGTGATAATAAGAAAGCATGCTTAGTGAATATAAGATTGTTACTTCCTGCGAGGAGGAAAAAAAATTAAAAAAAAAATTTTTTTTTTCATAATTTAGATATCTGCTTTACTTTTCAAAAATAGTGTTTTGTTATTGAACCAAACATTTGTTGTTTGCCTTTTGCTTCTAACAAAACGCAAGAAAGCATAATTTTAATAAGCTAACCCTTTATTTGAAATGACATGCAACAAGTTTAATGTTACGTGAAATCAAAAAGTGCCCTTGCCGAATTTTCTGAAATCATATGTTATGGAGCTCAACATGTTTTACCAGTTCTTTCAAATGAGTGATGGTACATGACTGAGGTAGCTGCTGCTAGTACGCACCTTGTCATAGACTTCCAATACAGTGATGATCTTTGCACATCTTTCTGCATATGGGGCCAAATGAGAAGGATGAATGTTGTTCACGCTCCCGACTGATCATTGTACTAGTAATCGAACAGTGTTTCTCTAGATTTTAATTGCTTGGTTTTGATTCAGTGTATACAAACCTTTTTTCTGCGCTGATGTTGCGGGATTGTTGTCTGGCCCATGCTTCGAAAGCCTCCATGTTTATAACAATCTTAGGCTTGCCTGTGGATGTCTTTTAACAGCACGATGAGCGTGGTAATGCTGGGCAAGTTGGCCGAAGTTTTGGTCGGAGAGCAACTACTGGTGAGCCTTGTTTCACTTTCAAAAGTCTGTTATTTGATTTATTTTCTTTTTCTTGCCTATTTCAGTCCATTTTGCAACTTTTTTTTTGTATTTAATCATAAGTCATATAGATAGAGAGTAATTTTGTAAAGATGAAAGATTTGTTTATTTGCTTCATGCTTATATTCTTTGTATGGAACTGTTGTATAATAGTAAAAGGATATTATGTTGAACTTGTGTGATAAATTTTTGCAACTAATGCATGTTATAGTTCTTTCTCCCTTTCTGTAGATAGGAGAATGCTCTTAAACTTATTGGCTGTGTTGTTTGGCATGTCTCTCCTTTTTTTTAACCTACTATTCTTGTACAACAAGTATTTGGAAGTCTTATTTCTTAAAGAAAATGCACTCAAGTTCTGTTGCCTTCGCTGTTACCCCCTAATCAAGTGATGATACTATATGCAAAGTCCCATGTTGGTCATTCTTTTTGGAATTTATTTAACAATGATGGCATGGCCCTCCTGCAAATTTCATGGCCTTGTTGATCTTGGTGAGCATAAGTAGAGGGCTTATTATTATCCAACTAATGAAGAAGAAAACAGGAAGAAATGGGAAAAAAACTAGAAGAAAATTAAAAGAAAAGATGGAATCCCCCCCTCTTCCCTTCTCTCCCTCTTTTTCTCTATTCTCACCCTATTTTCTTTTTTGGCTATTTTCAGTTCTCATTTGTATTAGTTTCCTTGGATCTGACAAAATATTTTAGTTTTATTACCCAGAAATCTCCTCCTAATAAGAGTCTCTGCTCGACCAACGGAGAACATCAAAAATATTAGTACACCTAGGTGCATCCACCATCCACAAGATTCCAGTTGAGATCTTGAGCAACAAAATCTTTCTTGTCTTGTTTTTTTATCTTAAATATAGATTGATTAAATCACTTTGTTTACTTTAAAAGTTCGATGTGAAATTCTAAAGTTGGTTATGGTATTTGCTTGTCAAATGTTTTAAAGTTGTCTTCTCCTTAAGTTTTATGCTGGGATTACTGCTTCTAGGTACTGGCCTCATGCTTTGGCAATTGAAACTTTTTAGGAATGTTGTCCTTGAATTCTGTAAAATTTGTATTCCTTATCATTCTAACTAGGAAGTGTGTAGAGGGACATGGTTGTGAGGTGTCAACGGCCAATGTCCATATTTCTCAGTTAAGTTCGAGTCTTGTTGTTTATCCAAACACCAGATTATGATTTTTGTAACATGGTACCTTAATTAATCATTTTTAGCTGGAGGCTTCAATTATATTCCATGTCTAACACAATCACTTATTGTTCCCTTTTTTTTTTTTTGAGTAGAGCATCGATTGAGGGATTCAAAGCATGACAGGAATGACAAGGCAAAAGACAAGTCATCAACTTATGGTTCACAAGGAAGAGATGAGAAATCACAAGCTAAGGAAAATGACAACATCTGGCGCCATGATGGTTTCTTTAAAATGGAGGCTGAGCCGGCAGCACCTATGAGGAAAAGACCTGCATTTAGGGAGAAGAAAATCCAAGTGGAATCTGAAAATGATGCCAAAGCCGATACTGAACCTGTAAGGGCAGGTCATTCTGCTTGTCCCACATCAGTAAGTGAAAGGAGGGAAAGAGACCTTAACCCCCGCCATTCTGACAGACTTGAGAGGCCAGTGATAGGTGACAAGAAAGAAGCATATGGGAGTGGCCTTCTATCAAGGGAAAGACATAATGGTGGTGGTGGTGGTGGATATTACAGGGGAAGAGACAGATATAATGGAAGGCAAGGTTACCAACCAAATGGTACTCGAGGAGAAAAATGGAAGCACGATCTGTTTGATGATGCTAATAGGAACCCAACCACAATCAATGAGGAGGATCAGATTGCAAAAGTGGAAGAAATCTTGGCTTCATAGCTCTAAGGATAAAGTTATTGGTCTGGAATATGCAGTATCTGTCTGTGTCCATTTAGAAACCAAGGGAAGCATTATATTTAGTTATTTACCATTGATATTGTTGCTCCTAAAAGACATTTTGAGCACGGGTTGAGATGGAAATTCCTTGTGGTTTTGACCTCAAGTTCTTGATGCAAAACCTCGTTGAATTGCACAATCTGTTTATCAACCTGGAGTTTTTCTTCACTTTGAGGGTCTCCGCTTCACACAAATGCAGTTATTTCTCAGGTCTATTTGGTTAAACAAGAAGTTAATCTGTTTGAACTGATTGTAGTTTGTCCAAATGCACTTCTTTTTATTAATTAAGGATCATTTTTACTTGTCAAATTTTGTCTTTCGTGGTTGGAAACTGAATAGAAGAAGAGGTTCAGTTTTAGTGGCTGATATCCACCTGGATCATCTGAAGGGTAATTGAAGTGGTTGAAGAAGCTTATTGTTTTATCACCAGATTCAATTGTTAAATCTATCCATAGAGAAATGAATTATTTAAGCTGATATGGAGCTACATCTTTAAAATCGTCTGATTAATATAGAAGCTATTCTTGTTTAGTCATTATTGACGTTAAGAAGATATTGACCAAGTGACAATATATTAAAAAAAAAGAGTATACTGATTTTGACAATGCAAATGGTCGTATATAAAAAAGAAAAAGCATACTAATTTTGACAATGTGGATCACTATATTTGGGGACACAAATAAATTGAAATAGTTGCCAATTATTAGGGATTGATTCAATGTTAATCTACTTGAGTTCGAGCTATTTAAATAGTTTATTAAGTCGAGTCTTAATACCAAAATACTCAATTTTTATTTATTTGTATTAGTTATTTTAGCAGATTTACATAAATAACTAAGTTGAGTCAAGTTACTCTAGATTTCGAATTTATTGGAATCTAAATTTAAAATTTTAAAAAGTTTTTAACTTTAGTCAAGTTAAACTCAAGAATTTTGAATATTTTCGTAACTCAGTCTTGAGCTTAAAAAATACTCTATGTCCCAAAAAAATTGTCTACTATTTTTTTTTGGGATTTCCCAAAATGCATGCTAATTTTGTTAAATCAAGAATATTTAAAGTCATTTTTATAATTTACCCTTATTAATTGTTAAATTAGAAAAGTATTTTAATTCTTCGTTAAATATAATTAAGGGTATAAATGAAAAAATATTATATAAATAGTGAGCTTGTAGAGCATTAAATGGTTTTTTCTTAAATAATGTGAAAATTAGATAGTGGCAATATTTTTGGGATAAAAAGAGCAATATTTGATCAATCTCTAGCATCAAATTGTATAATCAAGCTCGAATTTGAGTTTCACATAGTTGAATCAACTCAATTACACTCAAAAACTGCACTTTTTTGTTCTTTTACATCTTTACAGATGTTCGCAACATTTAAACTGCAAGGAATAGGATAAATTATGTCGTTGCTTAAACCACTTGCTCTTGTAGAGATTAGTGTTAAAGCATCTCCAATGAACTTTTTATTTGAGCAAAATTCTTTAATTTAAAGAGTCAATCTAAAAAATAGTCTCCGATGTGCTCTATTTTTTTTTTTTTTTATTTTAGAGTAGAGAATTGATTTGGCTCTCTAAACTTCACTATTTATTTTAATTGTCATTAAAATATTTCAATTTTCTATATAAGATATTAATTAATATCTATCTATTTTTGTTTTATTTATTGAAAAAGTTTTTCTTTTCATCCCACAACAACCATTTGATTTTCTTTAGTATTAATGTTTGTTGGATAAAGTAAAATAAAAATTAAAAATATCAAGAGTCTATTGGAATTGTACAAATTTTATTCACTCTTTATATTTAAAAATTGGATTAAATACGCTGACCTCCCTTGATTTTTTTCTTATTGTACTATTTAGTCCCTCATGTTTAAAAATTATACGAAAGGATCCCTTGAATTTAATTCCGTTAAACTATGACAACCTTTCATCCATTTTTTATTCAAATATATTAGTCAACCTATAAAGTCAATTAACTAAAATTTATAATTTCAAAATTACCCTTATTCCTCTTTTCTTTTCTTCACTTTCTTTGTTTTTCTTTTCTTCTCTTTTTTTGCTTTTCTTTCTCACCATTAACACCAAATCTCAACAATAGTATTATCAACAACCCAACAATCCAAACAAAATTCAAAAACATGTTCTTTTTCAAATTCTCATCACGTGAACCACCACCACCATGGACACCAATACTGAGATGAATCACAAACAATACCATGAGAAACCAAACCTCAATACAACATTTTCAAAATCTCCAAGCCAATTGTTTTCAAGATCAAAACTTTCATATCCAAATAAATTCAAAACCACTGCCACTTTTGATCTCGATGCATGGCTGATCTTGAGACGTGTTTGCGTGAGGCTGTGTTCATATAAGGGACTAGCTCGCATGAGGCTACCACTGCCACTTCAATGATATCATAGTTTGACTACCTCAACTTGTTAAAATGAAGAGAAATGGAGTGTGTTAGAGGCTTTTATGGGGTCCCTCTTTTTAATTTTTTTTTCTTCTTTCTTTGGTTAGATATTTTAATGAATGCTTATAAATATATGACTTTGAAAGCATCTTATTGGTTTTGGCGTGAAATTTTATTGTTTTTGAACTTTCTAATGGGTATGCAATTTTAGGTTCTCTTTTATTTCACGTTTTCCTTTTTAGGTTATATTTGATTTTATATTATATGAGGAAAATCTTGTTACCCATGCATTCATTTACATGTTTATTGTTTTTTTTCTTTTTGGCTTATCATTCGTTCTTAATTTATTCCTTTTTACTGGTTATGGTGTTTGTTTCGATGGGTTTATTTCGAGTTTGTGAGGATTTTGTGAATTGATTTTATTTGTTACGTTTTTTTGCAGTTTCTTGTTTCTAATGTTAATTGTTTCATCCACAAAAATGCAAAATCCTCACAAAATCCTCATGTTAATCGATTTCTTATCTTTTACTTACTTCTCATTCACAAAATCGATTACTAATGTTAATTGAGTTTGGTGTTTTTTTTTTTTTTTTTTGTGAATTGAGCTTATTGTATGAGTTTGTTGTTAAAAAAAAAAAAAAAACTCTGGTAAAAATGAAAAATTTAATGTAGAACTAAGAGTGTAATTGACATTTCACAAGATTTTAACAAAAATTATAACAGAGTTCAATAGAAGTAAAATGCACGGATGTTTTAATATAATTTTAAAAAATGAAAAACTAAGTAGTATAATAAAGTAAAATCTAGGGAATCAATGTATTTAACTCTTAAAAAATTTTTAAGATATTTTTTATTGTATAAAACAAGCTCTTTAAAATAAGAGCACAATTGGAGATGAAAATATGTGTTTCACCTAAACAGGGAAAAGGGGGTTTTGTGATTTAACTTGAAGGCCTTGTATGAAAGCAAGTTTGAGGAAGTTAAAAAATATATATATAAATAAAAATTAATTAAATAATTTTATTTGCAATTTTATTTTTAAAATATAAGAGTTAATAAAAAAATCAAATATTTACAGCATTAACCTTCAAATGTCCAATTTTTTCTAATCTTTAAATCGAGAATTATATGACAAAATAAAAATTTATACCAAAAATATCTGCTGCAGCATCAGAGATTCTGCTGCTGCTGCCTACGTCCGCCGGTAGGCCTGCATGCCTGCCATGGCAAGCATGCAGCAGCAGTTGCAGCAGCAGCAGCAGATTCTGCTGCTGCATGCCTGTCACCCGGCAGGCATGCACCAAAATTTAAAAAAAAAAAAATATTCTTTGTCCGCCAGAATAACTGGCGGACAAAGAATTTAAAATTCAAAAAAAAAACTTTTGGTCAAACAGTTGCGTTCGCCGGTTACCCCTTTTTGAAAAATATTTTTTGATTTGTTTTATTTTAATAAATATTTTTTAATTAACACCATTCTCCTAATTTTTTTTTTTTTTACATTAGTTAGAAAATTAGCCCGACGTACTTTGTCGTGCAGTACCATCGGTTACTACAGCAACAGCCCGAATTTGTTCACCAGTTCTACACTGATGCCAGCATATGCTTACTGTTTTTCCTTATAAAATACTTACTTTATTTGCTCTGGGTAGGTTATAATCTATGTTTTGCGCTCACTGTTCATGATTTGAGATTTTAATAGGAGAATTTAAGTTGGGTATCCTTTTTTTTTCTTCGTTCGTGATAATTTGCAGGAAATGGGTGTCATTTCCAGGAAGATATTTCCTGCTTGTGAAAGCATGTGTGTGCGGTGCCCTGCGTTGAGTGACATCTTCCTTCAACTTAGTGGGGGATTTTATGCTTACTTAAAGCTTACTAGGGAGCAGATGATTGATACTTACCTCAACACTCTCGCTACTGTATTAGGCAGGTTTATTCTTCACTTATTTGTGTTAAAACTCTGTGTGTTTCGTTTTGTTGGGTGTTAGATGATATGGGTTGATGGATTGTTCTTTCAATTAGTAATAAAGTTGATATATTTAATGGAAACTGTGAGATTTGTGCAGTTCTTGTGGTTTGGTTTATCTGTTGGAGTGTACTTTTGCATCATTTTTGTTCTAGTAGTTTCTTGGTTTAAAAATTTACAAAAAGTACGTGATTGCATGTCTTGGCTTAGAGAAGTATATTGGTTCAGTAAGAATGGTGCAGGGATTAGTAAACGCAGAAGCTTAACCTGCACTGCTGCTGTTTATTTTCTATGGCAATGCAAGCTAGAAATGTCGTGATGTTTCAGTTGCTGAGGTTGTGATGAAAGTAAAATCTACTGTGAATATTAGATACCCTTCTACTTAAGAAATTTTGTTTCTTCTCTTGCTTTGTTGTTGTTCTATTTGTTTTTTAATTTTGCTTGGCTAGTCGTAAGCTAATATATATATATATATATATATATATATCATTCTTATTTATTTCGTAGCTATTAAAGATGCAAGGCACATGAAGTGCATTGGGCTTAGGTGTTGGTACAAGGCTGCAAGCACACACTCAACGTGTGAGGCTACATTTATTCATAAATTGTGTATAAACTCTTATATATAATAGTTTTTATTGTATGTTATGATAATTGAAGGTAAAAAAAAAAGTTCTTGTAAAAATATCAATACTGCAGAGAATCATCGGTATTGAAAGTTGAAACTAGTTCGGCATGTGTCATGTGCGCACTAAAGCCCAGTGGAAATATCATCTGCCTTGAATTCTGTGTTGCATTATTTTTTGGTTAGAAATTGCTATTAACTCATATAAAATATTATTATAATGAAAACAAATATTATTTTCTTGGCTACTCTTGGTGGCGGCAATGGTGGCATAGAACATTAAATTCTTAAGACCGACAATATACTTGAAGCATTTGGCAATGCAAAAACATCCAAGAATAACAAAATGCAAAAACATCCAAGAATAACAACTTCAGTAGATTTGTGAATTAAGATTGTGGTTTTGTACTTTAACATTGGATTAGTTACTTCTGGATTTGTAATTTTACTCTATTCTCTATACTTTAACATATTGGTGCAGGGAAAGCTGATTGAAATTCATTTCAGCACGTTAGGGAAGATATGTGGTGCTAAAATCATTTCAGCACGTTAGGGAAGATTGTCATTTTTTTGGCTTTGCATGTATATATGTATGTGCCTGTGTTTGTGTGTGTGTGCATGTCCTTTCTATAATTGATCAATGGTAAGCTCTCATATGCCTCAAAGGCAGACATTATTCCTTTTATTGTTAGTTCTATGACAGCTATATCCTTCTTAAAATGCTAAACCTTTTGATTGATCCATCTTAACTTCATCTTGATTCCCCCACATTGTTTTTCCTTTTTCCCCCTTTGCAGCAAGATTGAACCTTAAAATGGCTAGTGAGTACAACTATCTAAACCAGAGTGAATGCTTGGAAATTGATGTTGTCGATGATGCCCTAAAGTTTTATAAGCTCACAGTAAGCAACAAGATTGAATGTTTATTATTACTATTTACCGGTAAAAGTCCCATCCTTTGTTTTGATTTCATGCCCTTAAGAATGACACATTTGTTCGGCGGTTTTCCTCCCGTTCAAATCTTGATGCTTTATTGAAGTCCTACTGATTTTGTAATATATTTCCAGCTTGGGTTGTAGTGTTCGGGCTTTGACACTTGCTTTATCAACACACAAAATTCGATGCGGAACAGATGATATTGTTAAAAAACATGAAATTTCAACAGGTATCTTTAGTTCTGAATCGAAAGTATATTGACCTTTCCATTCCTGATGCCTATTACATCTTATAAAGCCAGGTATAGTCTTTTTTCTCATTAACTTCATGTCCTTATATGATTTGTCTTTTGACTGCTCTCTCACATTTTTTTTTAAGTAGTTCATATCTTTTTAGAAGTCATTGCATTTGATTTTTGGATCATAGTTGTAGAATATCATTCAGAAGGCCACTGAATTTCTGCAGTTGGATCTAAGTGGAATTTAATATAGCCTGATAATTTTGTTAAATAGAGATTTGGCAACAAGCTTACTCAAATTATATGCTTAGATTTGCTTTTTGTTTCATTAATTGCATGTTTTGTATTTTTTTGAACTTTTTTTTTTTGTCTTTTGGTGGGATGCTGATGAACAGATGCAATAAAAACCATTTTGGAGTAATATATCTCTATATATATATATATATATATATATAAAATCAAGTGCTTGTCTATTATTATAAATAAATTTCTTTAAAATTTAAATAATTACACTTTATTATTCTCGATTAATCTTTGTTTTATCATTATCTTATAATTGTTGAATTTATTTTATTCTAGAGGATGCTATCGACCACATGATATAGATGGATCCACAAAAGGGCCAGAGACAAGGCATGGGCATTTGTAATATTAGTGTTTTAGTACTATGATTTAGCTTTATAACATTAGGATTTGAATATTTATTATTTTAAGTATTATGCATTTATAACATTAGCATTGTACATTATTATATTTCATTAATTATTGATTATGTTTCAGTATTTAAGATTTTTAATGAATTTGAATTGTATATAATAATAATAATATTCAAATAAATAATATAAATAAAACGAAACATAAATATAATAATAATATTATAAATTATTTAATTATTTAACTACCACAAGTTAATTGGTCTCTAATGTTGTAACTAAATAGATACGATTTATCATGTGGTTTCTAAATAGATACCACAAAATAGAGAATATAATGTTTAGTTTCTAAATAGAGACCATTAGATAGCAACCACAAAAGATGATTTCTACATAGCGACCATTATTTTGGTCTCTTTGTGGTCTCTAAATAGTATATCACGGTCTCTTATAATAAGCATTTAGTTATTACAGAGAGATCATTTAGCGACTACATTATATGGTTGCTAGTTTAGTGATCACATTCATTTTATAATTGATAAACCAATTGCAACAAAAATTTTAGCGGCCACATTTTGTGATCTTTAAATCTAGTTTTTTTATGTTTTGTTGTAGTGCTAATTTTTCTTTACCTTTACTAAAAGAAGTAAGGGAGTTTTTGAAGTTTAAAACTTTTTATTTAAGACTTTTAGATAGAATATCATAAAATTTATTCTCATTAACTATATCCTCATTTTTTATTTTTAAGGAATCAAAAATTTTTGTCAATTCCACTAATTTTATTTTTAAAATTTTATTTCTTTGAAAACCTTGGCAATATTATTTTTAATGGATTTTAGAGCTTATATAAGGTTTTTAATAGTAAACATATATTTAATCTCTAATTCCTCATCATCATTTATATCATTATCTAAAGGATTTAATTTTATCTCATATGGAGAGCTTTCCTCAATCACCATTAATTGTATATTGGTTTTTTCCCACCTTATTCTTTTTTGCTCTTCTTTAGTTTGACTTGACTCAGAAGAGCATGAGTCATCCCAAGTGGCTTTATATGCATTTGTCTTTTTTTTCTTTCTTTTTAGCCTTGGCACTAAGGTAATCGATCTTGATGTGACCCAACTTACTACACACATAACATTCCATATGGCTCAAGCTTTACTTTGCCTTTCCATTTGAGGCATCTTCTATAGCATTTTTCCAAATTGCTTCATCATTAGAGCCATATCTTCATCATTTATTTCTTGATCATAGGAGCTCAAATGTTTGGGGCTTTCTTTGAGTGCAACTCTAGACTTTTCTTTTGCTTGATTCCTCTAATGAAGATGAAGTTTTTTATTTAGGTTCATCTTATAGTCAATGAGATTTCCTAGAAGCTCATCAAGTGGTATGGTCTTTAGATCCTTAAAATATTTAAGAGAAGTGACCTTTCCAATCCATTCTTTAGGTACAAACCTTCAAATTTTCTTCACAAGTTCTTCATTAGTGAATGTCTTCTTAAAAGCCTTCATTTATGATGAAGCTATCATACGTTCTTAAAATTTTCTCATCTACCTTCATTAGGAAGGTCTTATATTAGAAAGTGAGGGTTTTCATTTTATTCTCCTTAACTTAATTTTGCACCATCATGAGTGATCTCTGAGACCTCTCAATTGTTTTGGCAATCATCTTCATGTTCATCTTGTTACATTTGTTTATACTCAAGGCATAAAAAAGCATATGGATGTCTTTGATATTGTTTACAACTTATTTCTTCTCTTTTTTACAACATCTTATCAATGTCCTTCTCTATTTGAATTCCATCAATAAGTGTTTTCATTGAAATTTATGAACCTTTCTCTATAATACTTCCTAGTTTGATGGATTTTTACCTGAGGAAGTAATACATCTTACTCTTCCAATATTTATAGTTAGTTCCATTGAAGAATGCAAGTCTCACAACTGATTTCCCTTTAGGTTCATGCTAATTTTTTATTGCCATTTGATCACATTTCTCTTGCACTTAATCTTGAAAAAAGGCTAGGCTTTGATGCCAATTGTTAGACTTTATGAGAAAGGTAGCTTAAGAGGGGTGAATTGAATTCTATATAAAAACTTTGAAATGAGGAAGAATAAAATAAAATGCAAGGATTTACAGTAGTTTGACAAGGTACCTATATCTACTCCCAAAACAACTATTTAGACTTTTAACTTTTTTCCTTGACGTAAGAATAACCTTTCCTTTTATAGGCTAAGGAAAAATCTTAACAATTCTCTCTTTTAGTGAAAGAAGAAGAGAGAGAGACAACTCACCCTTTGATATTTTTGAAGGCACAATATCAACTAAGCCACTAAATTGGCAGTAAATATAATTAATGCTTAAAGAAAACCTACTTGCACTAACTCTGAAGTTGGTTACAAAAGTCACAAGGCTTTCTCTATCTAAAATAAGAAAGCAACACTAAATGATTTGCACAAGTTAGTGATAAATCTTTCAATACTATTTTTAAAAATGTGCTCATATGTCTTAGTCTTCAAACAAGGATCTTTATATATGATAACTTAAAAACTAGCTAGTAAAAATAGATGAAGCATTTTGGTAGTTTTTAGAAAAAGGTTGTTATACACTTTAACGTTTGTTGAATTCTTTTCACGGTTGCTAGAGTTCCAATGTTCCTTGCAATGCTAGTTGAGATTATCAGAAAATGTCATGTTGATCTTTTGCCATGGTTATTAATTCACCTCTACTATAATTGCCATATCCATCCATCATCGTTGGCTTATAAAGATTAATTAAGGTGTTTCTTAAAAAATTTTCAATGGCTATTAGACTTCATCCATGTTTTTAGACACTTTCAATGTTCATTGCGGGCTTCACCATAGTCATTATGTTACCTTCATATTTGATAAAAAGAAATGAGGAAAACTTCACCTATGCTCATTATTCAACTTCAACGCTTGTTATTTTTCTTCCATGCTTATTAGTGTTACCTTCACGGTTATTGGAGCCTTTAGACTTCTCTTTTTCCTCTCATTTCTATCTTTGCACCAAATGCCTTCAACATGCTCAAGTCTTATCATCTTTAAAAGCATATTAGAGGTCAAACAAATGTCTCCATACTTAGGTAACAAATCTTCAAGCATCCTTCTCTTATGGCTTTGGCATGTTTTTTAAAGTATTATCTTTAAGGTGTGCCTTTTATGTTCTTCTTGGGGTTAATACTGCCCTTTAACAAAATCTATAAACATAAACACTCAATCATAAGATTAAAACTTCTCTTAGTTTTAGGATCATTCAAAACAACGATATAATAATATAAAGGTTGAGACAAGTGGCCTAAAATACTAGAGCTACTTTGAGGTGAACAAATTTATGTAATCAAAATTTCTAAATATTAGTGTACGAGTAGAACATAATAAAAATTTCTATTTTTTTTTATTACATTTTAAGTATGGATATTAATTAATGCACTTTTTAGGTTCAATAGCTTTTTCTCTATGTATGTTGCACATGATTAAAATAATTATTAGACATGTGAATGAATTAATTTTTTTGTTTTATATTTATATAAATAAAAAAATAAATTGTATAAAGTTATAGACAATTAAAATGTTTAAAATACAGATAAAATTAACTTTAATAAATAAAATTTTTTATTAATAAATGAATAAAAAAATTAAGACAAAATGATGAACAAAGACAAACTTAAAACAAAAATGAGAGTTATGCAAGATTAATAGTAAAGGTAAACAAAATAAAATCAATAACTAAAGTAATATATTTTCAAATCATCCATTATCAATATACATATTCAATGCAACATATAAAATATTAAAATAATATTAAGTTAATATTTCTATTTATAAATATTTTTTAAGAAATTTAATGTATAACAAAATTTTACATTTATGAAAGAAACACTTCTTTTTAAATCACATTTTTAGTATAAGTTTCTTGTGCTTTTTATTATTTTGTCTGATTGCAGTAGAACATTTCATGGTAGACATTGAAATTCCTCTAGATATTGCTACATATAATTGTCCATATAAAAAAATATTTTATGGTGAATAAACTCCAATGTTTGGTATTGTCTGACATTGAGTTTTATTAATAGACATGATAAAGAATAGACATGTTGAAAACTTTTTTTTGTTTTAAAATTTAAAAGAGTGCCCTTCATTTTTAACTAGAAAAATAGAAATTGTTAGTAAGAATACTTGTTTCCTTACATGTTACCCCACGGTTATTTCAGCATGTATGATATTTTCATGAAAATTCTTACAACCCATCCTTGTATCAGTACACAAGCCATTTGATGCATCCAAATTTCTTAGAGACATGATTGGACAATTGATTTTTAATTCTAATTTATGTGAAGGTAGTCCATTTGACAATAAAATATTCAAGAATTCTTCTTGATAATAATGATTAGTATCATAAACTGCCTCTTAAAAATGGTTGAATATCTTGCTTTCTCTAAGAAAGATCTCTATTATCTTTTTCATTAAACTTATCAACATACTCATTGGTCATTGCTAGTATTGCCAACTTAATCATATAATCTCCTGAACTGTACAATCACATAAATAAACAATAAAAATCTATTAAATGTACATGACATTTGGAAAAAAAAATCACTAAAGGATTCACTTACTAATTTTTTAGTCTATCCACTTCTGAAATAAATTGGATCGATTTCAAGTGTAGTAGCAGCATTGTGGACATTTGAAGATTACCTACTTTAGTAAAAAAAATTTAGCATCATTAGTAAATAAACTAATACACTGCTTTTATAAACCTTAACTACAAGACAAAAATCAAATACAAGTATGTACGTTTCTAAATTCAAGTCTACTTAGACTACTTGCACACCTATTCCCACTTGAGAAACGAAACGTGAAAAACATTCCGCAACACAACGACAAAAAGGATACCTCATTGCTCTACACATGCAAACCAATAAAAAAACAAAGGCTCCATCACCTATTGCAACTTCATCTGAAATTATTTATAATAAAAATAAATTACCATCATAGATTGAAGTTTTGCAATTTTATAAAGCTATAATTGGATAAATTTCAATTTTTTGTTTATTAATATTCCTTCATTTTCTACTAAATCTCCCATAAAATTATTTGCATCCTCTTGAATATGTATTTATAAAATATTTAAATATAAAAATATACATATTATTATTAAATAAAGAATTCAAGTAAAAAATGAAAATACTATACTTACTTGAAATTGACTATTATAATTTTTTTTATTCAATGTTCTCTTCTCTTAAAATATGAATTAAATATGAAGACCTATACTAAAAATATCTTAAAAAATATATTGTTGTCCCTAGGCACCAAGAAGGGGGGGTTGAATTGGTGGATAAAAATTTCAAAAACAAGGATAAAGGGGAGAAGAAAGAATAATGGAGACACAACCAATTTATAGTGGTTCGGGTAAAATTGACCATACGTCCACTCCCCAATCACTCAATTGGGTATTTCACTATCTCAATAGTGTTTTCAAGCTTACACCCAACTTATATAACTTGTGTTTTGATGGCTAACACACAACCTTACAACAATGTGTTTTCTAGGCTAACACAAAACCTCACTCAAGTGTTTCACTAGACTCACACTTAAACCTTTCTAAAAGTGTTCTTACAGGCTAACACAAAACCTCACAACTTGGTGTTTAATGCTCACACTAACACTTACAATTACATAAAGAAGATGAAGAAAATGAGTAGCAAAGATTGAGAGCTTTAATCATTTGTAATAAATTCCTTAGCAACCTTCTTCATGGCTGTTTGGTGGAGTATTTATAGCCAAACTTCACCAAAGAGATGTTGCAGATCATAGCTCATCAAATCTTTGAGACATGCTTGATAGATTTTGTATTAAATGCTTGTCAGGATGAAATCGCGGTCGCTACTGCCATTCGTGTTCGCGGTCGTGAAATCCAAATTCTTCAAGGGAAACCCTGTTTGTGTCTAACGGCTAGTTCAGGTGACAACTTCTTATTAGTTCACCAGAAAAATATAACCGTTGTCTTTTACCTACTTTCAGAAGTCGAGGTCGCTAGTTTTCTTGCACAGGCAGCGATAGAGGACGCGAATCCATCTGCCAAAGTTGTTAACTTTCTTCCATAGGGTTCGCGATCGCTACCAACAAGATGCCTTTGCGATTTTTGACTTCCAACAATCTTCTGGGACACTTGTTAGGTTGTGGTTGTGGACTTGCTTCCCTTTTGAGTTACTTTAAAATTCACGGTCGCGACTAAGGCGAGACTTTCACCGCGAATTCGACTGTGTCATTTTGGCTTTTTCCTTTCCAAGGGTCACGGCCGAGAATGACTCTGCGATTTCGCCTGCTTGAATTTCAGCATATCTTAACATGAGTCGCGGTCGCGAATCCTAGATTGCGGTCGCGATTTACATGTCACTTTGGAGTTTATCAACTCCTTTCATTTCTTCTTGAGAGATTGATTCATATCTGCAAAAACAACACTTATTTGAAATATTAGTGATGATCAATCTACTTTGTCAAGATCAAAAGAG
>CATIWR010081647.1:0-13512 GCA_949677035.1 Omphalea diandra
CTTATTCTTCTTTCTATTTTAGGCATTGGTTAGGAAAAAGGTTTTCCTTTGATTCTTATGTTTCATATTCTTATTTGATTTCTAAATCTTCTTTTGATAAACCTAGATCTTCTAGTGCTTTTGTTTTAAAGAAAATTGATGTAGCATTTCTCCATACTAGATGGAAAATGTGTACTAAGGTTTATTTTAGACATTTGCTTTTGGTTCAAACTCTTTTTGCTAGACTTTTGCTACATTTGGCATATACTAACCCTATTGTAGATGGTTCCATGTGTGTTGTATTTGATCTAGGTGGAAAGACTTACAACTTATGTGGTAAGTTTAATTAGGATTCTTTTTGTTAGTTCTTATATTTGGTTTTTTTTTACTTTCTTATAGGTCTAGATTCGAGGACGAATCCTCTTGAGGACGGAGGGAATGATGCAAACAGTCAAGGCTAAAGCAAAGGATCCACTTCAACTTTAAGTCCCAATCATAAAGAGAAGGCTAAAGAAGTTTAATGATGTAATTGGAACATTCATGCAGCAAGGAATTGCACTTTGATTAGCCCAAGAAGAGCAAAGGATGTGTGAGGCCAATTAAAAGCTGATGGGAGCTTAAACTCTTCAAACGGAGCACTTAACTTAATACAATGGAGCCAAACTTATAAAGAGCATCCAAGCATGACCCAATTTGGCCAAGGCATGTAAAAAGAAGCCCAAGGCATGTAAAAGGAAGCCCAAGTCGTGTAAGCAAGGAAATAAGGCCCAAAGTCAAAGATTCTTGCAAGATTTCCTTAGATGGCAATATTTCCTAATGCCGTTAGGATTTCCTCATTAGGTTGAATCCTTTTCCTTTTCTATTTAGGAAGAGTTGTTCTTTAGTTAGGAAAGTATCTTGGTCTAATCTTATTGACCAATCATAATATTTCTTTAGTTTTCCTATTTAGTTTAGGATTGTCTTTTCCTTATTACATTAGGAAATATTGAATTCTGTTAGGGAATGTAAACCAAATCCTAATTGGTTTTGGATTAAGTATTGTAAGGCTATAAATAACTGCCAAAAGGAATGAATTCAATCAATATTACTTTTGTTAGCAATTTTACTTGTGAGATTAAGTTCTCTTCTTGAGTTCTTGAGTGGACTGGGTGAGATTGTTGAGTAAAGACTTAATAATTTAACAAACTTGTTAATTTTGATCTTAAATTGGCTTAGTTGATTTAGAATTTGGATTAACACAACTTTGAATCTTTATAACTTAAGTTGCTAGAAACAAGTTTTCTAGAGGTCTAGTTAGGATTTGAAGATCAAAACTCCAATACTTGTTTTGATAGATGTGTGCAACTATTCTCAAGCATACGGGTAAGGAATCTAATCCAACCTTGTTCGTATCAATAGTCCTCTAGCACTTAGAGATGAGAAAGAGATTGATTTTGAAGAAGATGAGGAAGAGAAAAATGAAAAAAAAAAAAAAAAAGTGATTTTTAAGAAGAAGAAGAAGACTATATTGATCTTAGTGGTGAACTTTTTAAAGACATAAGAAAATAGAATTATAAAGCACAAACTTCCATCTCAAAACAAATCACTTACATTGCGTAAACGGTTAACCATTATGGAATCTATAAAGTGTAAAATAGTGGAATAAAACACACACAGAGCAAAGTAATAAAGGTTAAGGAATAGGGAATATAACCAAACCTGCAAATTTGAAGAATTGAAGGCACCCAGGCGCCCCATAACATAATAGGACTGAATAACCTGCATAAGTTTTATGCAGCAAGTTAATTATAGATTTTAATTTTTCTAGTATTTTCCATCATCCAAGATGGTTACCATAATGCAATCAAAAACCAATATCACTGGAAGGATCCAATGAGATCAACATCCCAATCAGATGGAGATCCATATAATTCGAACCATATGTAAGAATCCACAGGGTTGAAACTGTCAAGCACCAAAAAGGTAAAAAAATGTTACATGTGGCACTTGCACAAGGATGTTAGTTGCTCCTACAGTAAGTTTTAGGAACACTGAGAATCCATTGGTTAGCTTCCCCTCGCACTATTTTGGGAGCAAAAAGCAAACAGCAATACTTGGTTAAACAATAAAAGCCAACATTCAATAAGCAAAAATTTACTTTTGACGAAATGCAAAAATCAATTCCTTCCTGTCGTCACCTTTTCCCTCTAGCATTTGTAGTGAACTTCAGATATTTACTAAGTCTATTCTTAGTATGTCATCTAGCATACAATAAATACTTTTTAGGTAGCAAAAAGGAAAAGGAGTTCTAAGCAAATGGAACCTAATATGCAACCAAAATGTTATATTAGCTCATTTTTTACTCGAAGAATTTATGAAGTAATATTAAAGGAAAAATGTGTTTGAAGACACAACAGATTCTCAGAATAATATTTCAAATACATCAATGAGCAACAATCTAGTCAACAATCAAATGACAAAATAGTGTCAACTCCTGAGATGCTAAAGAAAACAGGTGGGCATCATTGACATCAAATTACATTCAGTTTCCTAATAACAAACCCACAAAATTATACAAAAGTGATAACTATAAACATGACAGGCACATGACAAAGGTTCAGAAGAAATCACTTCCTACAAGAATTTATATAGCACCATTCCCAAGTAAATTCCTGAAAGAACTGATGGATGAAACTTCCCCCGTCCCATATCCCCCATCCTATCCTAATAAAATCTCACCAGAGAATCCTTCGAGGGTGAACAAAATGGAATTCAAACTTGAACAACTAGTAAGATGGTGTAGAATCAATGAATTTGGTTGCATATAAATATCAATATATTACGGCAATTAAAGACTATTATTCTTGAGCAATATATTACGGCAATTAAAGACTATTATTCTTGAGTGCCATCATCGTCATTCATATGATGTGAGAGAGAGGGGAGTAACAAATGGATAGAAGGGATTTGGTTAGGCAAACATACTCTCTAAAGCTGACCTTGAAGGCAAGGACAGAACCCGTTTTGGATTTGTAGAAGTTGCGACCTTCCTTACCCTATCTTCAACTTGCCACATGTGCAATATCAAACATTTCATTTTGGAGAGTCGAAAGTGGTTTAGAATGAAGTGGTTAGCGGAATCAGGAAGCAAATAATGAGTAAACAATTTTAGAATAGATGGAGATAAGGAACCGGCATACTCTTTTCCTCATGAGTTCCGGGTTGCCAATGCTATCTCCAAGAACAGCTCGGAGCTCCTCATCATTTTTGCATGCATCTTCAAGCACTCTGCGTAGAAAGAAGATAAATAAAATGAGTTGGTTCTTCCTTCTCTCAGGCATCAAAACAAACAGAAGGAGGAAGGCAGAGAGAAAGTTAGACTTGGCCCATGAAGGATAGTTGTGAAGACGATCGAATTCGCGTTTTCTCTTTTCTTCCCGAATTTTGAGTGATCTCCGTCCTCTGGCCATCGTTCCTGAGATAACCGCATCATTATTCTTCTCAGTATCATCACCAGCGCCAGAGGAACAAGTGAGTAGCCGATGCCTAGGCGTCCACCTTCGTTGTCTTTGGGCATAGTTGTAGCTGTGTTCATTTGCGAGCCGCAACTCCACTCCCAACCCAGCCGATATCGACATTTTCCTTGCTTTACTAATACTAAAGCCATCTCCCAGACTTTCTGTCATGATAATAAGATCTTAACACAGGACCACATCCGGCCACTCTTATAGACATCGCAAATTATATCATGTATCCGGATTACGTTATTTTATGCACCTAAAATCAAAATCCACGATTTCATTAAATTCAACATATGTGACTTACATATATTGATTATTAATTATTTATACATTTAATATTATGCTCTATATATATATATATATATTAAATTACATATATGTTAATGTTGAATTGTATATATATTAAAATTCATGAATAAATCAATAAAATAAATTATGAATTCAAAACTAATTAATTAATGTACATGTAAAAATAATGTATATCAATAAAATTTTGATGAATTTGTTATGTTATTGTTAGAGTACTAATTCAAAACTAATTTACTTTTTATTAATTTATTTTATGGGCTTTAATGCATATGTAGTTTAACACAAATATACATGCAGTTTAATACTAACGCATATATAGTTCAAAACTAATGTACATGCAATTCAAAATTAATGTATTAATGTATATGCACTTCAATGCATATGCAATTTAACACAAATATACATGCAGTTAATGTATATGCACTTCAATGCATATGCAGTTTAACACAAATATACATGGAGTTTAATACTAACGTAGATGTAGTTCAAAACTAATGTACATGCAGTTCAAAACTAATGTATCAATGTATATGCAAAAACAATATATATTAACAGAGTTTTTTAGAATTTGTTATATTGTTAGTAGAGTACTAATTCAAAATTAATATATTTTTTATTAATCTATTTTATGAATTTTACTGTACATGTAGTTAAAGACTTATATACATACAGTTCAATATCAATATATATGCATTTCAAAATTAATGTACATGTAATTAAAAAACAATGCATTTCAAAACTAATAGATTAATGTACATGGAAAAACAATGTATATATTTTCAGAATTTTTTATATTGTTGATAGAATATCAATTGGAAACTAATATATTTTTCATTAATCTATTTTATGGATTTAAATATATATGCAGTTCAACATCAATGTATATACAATTCAATACCAATGTACATATAATTTAATATTAATGCACATGCAATTGCATTTAAAAAAATAACATGTATGACATTTAAATAAAATATTATGTATTAATTATGATTTATGTTACAACATGAATTTGGATTCATGATATATGTATTGCATGGACAACTATCCACCAATACTGGGTCCTTTTCTTTGAGCCTTCGTCCTGGGCTTTTGTCTTTTTGGAATAAGGGTCATTTTGATCCTTCAAGTATTTTAGAATGTTCAGGTTAAGTCTAATTTTAAGTTTTTGACCTAATAAGTCTAAATTGCTCCAAACTTAGTTCAAACAAATATAATTTTGAGTTCTACTAGGGCGGGTGTGCGTCTATATATATATATATATATATATATAGATCTTGATTATTAGAATAATGTTATGAAATTTTGATTTTTTAACTAAAGGTTTGCAAGAAAAATTTTGCAGATCATTCACAATACAAATTTATTTGGATGATTTTTTTTTATATTGATCTCTATTTCTTGCTTAATGGATAATTAGAATGATTGTTTTCTTATGATTACAAAATTATTTATGTTTACATCCAAAATGAGTATTTCTATTAAATTTAATTTTCAATTGATTGAAAATTTTCACATTCATAAATTACTATATTCCACAATAACAAAAAAAACCTAATTAATTATAAATTTATTATTTTACAGTTGAATTTTATTGACTTAAATTTCCAAAATATTTATTAGTGAGGTTAAAATTAAATTTTGTTTGCTCAAATTGCAAAATAGTTATTAATGGAGTTAGAAGTAAATTTTATTAAGAACAATTGTTTAATATCTAAAAATTTTTTCGTAAACATTTCTAAGGGTCCCTTTTAATTTGTTAATTGCATATTTCATATTGCTAATTATTTGTTACTCATAACTAATTTCTAATTGGTATTAAGTGTTCGATAAAACTAGTTATTGATTGTTGTCCATAAATATAATTAATAATATAGATATAAATTCTTAATAAATAAATAAATAAATATATTTCCAATTTTAGATTTTAAAACTAAATAATGCATAACTATCCATTAAATATTTTTAAAAATTTTAAAAATTAATTTTTTTATAATACATACATTAAACATTAGTCAAAAATATAATATATATTATATATAAATAATAGTAATAAGATTAAATAATTAATCAATAAATAATTTATTATTATTAAATAAAAATCATATTAAAAAAAACTATATTAGAGTTGATGTAAAAGGTAAGAATATATTTATATTTTTTATTTATAAAGTAAAACGGCTTGAAGAAAAGTAAATGATACTTTTTTGAAGTGATCTATTAAATAGCCTATTAATTACTAATTTCTATTTTAAAAATGAACTGTTTGTATTAATCAAACATATATATATATATATATATCTAAATTTCACGAAGATTGAGTTGTCAATTGTCCCTTCTAAATATCAAGAGGCTCTGCTACTCTTCTATGAGAACTCTGGCATAAGTCAGTCTGGAGAAAGAGTTTATACACTGATCTGTGTAGAAAGGGCACAAGCACTGGTACTGCTTAACAAATAAGACAATAACTGTATCCAGATAGGAATTATATGGAGTGAAGTCACATGCAAACGTTGTCTTTTGTTAGAAGATTAATTATATTACAAGAAGAAACACAGGAAAACGTTGTCTTTTGTTACCAGCTTTGCTGCTCATTGTTGCAAATTCTGATATTCAAAAATAAATAAAATAAAAAACAAGCAATAATAAAGAAAGTTTACCTTTCTATTACTTCTCCTGTATTCACAGATAACATAAATAAAGGAGAAAGGAGAGGTGCTTGTCCCGTACTTCATCCTCTTTGAATAAGAGCCTGCCAATAATTACTATGATTAGGTTTACGCTATATTTATTTTTCAATTTAAGAATATTATTTTTTAAAATTTATTTATACTTGTTTTATTGATACGTGTATGCATTTGATATATGCACATTTTTAATCATTATTCTTTTAAAAAATATTATTTGTTGAAATATTTTATTTATTTTATTTTATTTTTACTTGGTGAGATATTATTTCATTTATCTCAATTAAATTGGTGTTTTAATCTAATGGTAAAGTAAAATTATCTAAAAATGAAAACTAAAATTTAAATCTCATGAATGCAATTTCTCCTATTTATTTTAATTAATCTCTTCTATAACTTCAATGATTTTTATGAGATAAATATTTTGAAAATTTGGAATATTGATAATGATTTCATTGTCAATTATTAGTGAGCGAATTCCTCAACTTATAGTTTCTTTCCTGAGTTCTCTTTTATTGGGAGAACGAAATGTTTCTTTGCTCCTATTTGAAAATGTTATGTAAAAATAACTTAGAAAGAAAATTAAGCAGAAAATAAATTGATATGAAAAGACTATGTAGATGATACATGTATAGGCGAATTAATTACTCAATTCAGCCTCTTATGTTGCGAAATTGCATGGAAACAACTTTATGGTGTGGAGTTAGCCTCACCCATGGATTGATAGCCTCATTGTGGTCCTTGTACACAAGAATTATAAATATATAAATGTCTCCTTTCTTGGAAAATTCCTTTCATGAAAAAAAAAAAAAAAAAAACTCTGCAAGTAAGTAGCTAGAAAGAGTCGGATAACAGCAAGCACTAAGGTCTAAGCATAAGCCATGAGCCTTAGGCATAGGCTTGGATCTCCTATGTAATGTATGCTAATTGATGAAACTTACAATTTTTTTTTAATTAAAAATCAGCTCAATTAACAAATGCTTTAACCCTTAATTTGTATTTCATTATAATTCGATTTTTAACAGCAGATCACAAAAATATAGAAACAACAATTTTTTATTTGATTTGAAAATTTGATTTCAGTTTGTTAAAAAACATAATTTGAATCCAATTCGATTCGAAAGAAAATTTGAAATGATTTAAAATTTTAGTTCAAATCTAATCCGATTCCCTAGATCAATTAAAATTGATTCAATCTGAGTTTGACCCTTGAGTTTATCTAAATGACCTTATTTAAATTATTAAAAATATTTAATTTTTTTAAAATTAAAATAAATTTATTAGTTTAAAAAATCTTTATGAGTGGTCAATCTAATCTGAAAACCAAATATAAATTATTTTTGTGCCTTAATTTGATGATTTAAATTTTAAACCAACCATCGTGTAACTCAAAATGATTCAATTCAAACCTGTTTCAAAAAATAACATAAAATCAATACAATGTAAAAACGATCAAAATCAAAATTGACTTCACTCTAACTCATCCATCCAAACCGTTTTCTTTACCACCTCTGCAAAAATATAAGCTTCTTGATGAACATGCTTTAAATATGTTCTATATATATATATAGATCAGATTATATCTCTTGAACCGTTGAAAAAGGCAACAATTAACGTCTATTTTTTCATCTGCGACCGACCACAAGCCTCTATAATACCTTTTTTTTTTTTTGAACATACATTTATATAATGCATTTCAAATAATTTAAATCACACATCACATTATATAATTAAGCTGTATTGAACTCAACTTTCATCCCTTCAATTAATACTTGATGTAAACTCAAAACATTTCCACAAATCACATGCATGTTATCCTTTAAAAAAAATGGATAAACCTCAAGTGCTTAATTTTTTTTTTTGAATTTTATTTATCTCTGAATACATCACACCAAAGTAAGAATACATTCTCTTTTCCAGAAAAAAAAAATACATTATTAAGGTTTCTCACATGAAATATCAAATCCTAAATATTATGATCATATAACCTATGTTTTCTTTTTCTTTTCTTTTTTTCGTAGTCAAAATGAAAAAGACAGCAACGCGGAGAGGAGCGGTTGTTGGGTCCATTTGAGTATTACCAAAATTTCTGTACAGCTTCTCCCTGAGTTTCCGTTGCCCTTTCCCCACCATGCCTTCTTTCTTTTTCTTTTGTTATTTTTTTATAATAAAATTTAAGACAAAGCTCTTTCTTTATTAATTTAATTTTGAGTGCCGAAATCAAATCCACAGTCTCATAATTTTGAAAACGACTATTAATGGACTACATAAAATTCTCTGATTGATTTTTTTTTAAGATTAAATCCTTTTTTCTTACTAATTTGGTTTTAAATACCTAAGTTCAAACCCACAGTTTCATTGAAGATCACTCAAATACTAATAAATTAAAATTTATGTTATTGATTTTTTTTATAGATGGAAAGCTTTTTCTTTTTTTTATAATTTTTTTCAAAAAAAGAATTGGAACATAGATCCTCAAGCCCACCAGAACCATTCACCACCCTTCCTATAAATTGACAACTCCACCTTCGTGTTTTTCTCACATAGGGTTTTTTCTTTCTTCTGCGATGCCACCGAACCTCGTAGAAGCAAAGAAAACCCACAACAACCCTTTCTCTTTTCTTCATTCTCCATCTAATCCCTTTATTACTATCAATCGATCGTTAGTACTTTAAAGTACTCGTATCAATAAGCTTATTGTTAGAAGCTTGGGAAAATGGAGGCCCATCCCAGGATGAACTCAGTTCTAGCCAAGAGGCTATGGAATCTGTTAAGGGTCTCGTTTTTTATGATCCGGAAGGGATTGGTGTGGAAGAGGAAGCTAATCATGGACATGAATCTCATGATGAAAAGAGGAAAACTCCTGAGGAAATCTTTAAGCAATCTCTTATCTCACCACCATCACCATCCCAGAAACGTTGCACGTGGTAGCTATGGCATACGGGAGTACGAGTTCTCATGCAGCAACAGCCCTAATCCTGTTTTTTTCCACGTGCCAAAACGTAAACACCATTACTTTCCCTGCATCAATCTTCCTGAGGTCACTGAAGAAGAAGATGAAACAAATAAAACAGTTATGGTGATGGTGCAAAAGACACCTGACTACATCATCAACTTTCACAATCATCATCTTGATTCGCCTGACTTCGCCTCTGGGGAGAAGCGCAGCCCACTGCCGCTTTCACCCTTTTCGGTAAGGGTGTCAAATTATTCATCAGAGGAGGAGGAGATCGATGGAGGGAGCAGACAGGTAGATGATGAAGTTGAGGAATTCATCAGAAGGTTTTATGAGCAGCTAAGGTCGCAAAGCCGCATTCAATTGCTGCAAGACTAGTAAATAATTGAACTAGTGAATTTCTATTATCATCATCATCATATTATCTTCCTTAGTACATATATTTAGATAATTGCTAGTAATTCACCTATGGAAATTAATTAATTTCCTTTTTTTATATCAAGAGCTTTCAATTGTTTTCTGTTTATTGTTTATGTTCTAAAAATTAGGTGTATGGATTTGTTTCATTGAAATTATTATTATTATTATTATTATTATTATTATTATTATTATTATTATGTCAAAGAAGAAATGGAAAATTATAATAATGTGAATATGTACTGGCAATGGAGACGTTGGGTTGTCGTTTCCTCCCTTGTTTCCCCGTGAGTGTTCAGCCATCATAGTTAGGTGTTTGTTTGGTTTGCACATAATTGTGAATCTCCTCTTGATGTTAGTGTGGGCCTTTTAGAATAAACTTTGCTTCTACTTTTGCTTTTTTTTTTTTTTTTAAACAGTGGAATTGGCTTTTTAAGATCCACTGGTGTGTACATTTTCATTTAAAAAAAAAAAAAAAAAAACTCCATATTCACTTTTTTTGTTGAGAAACATCATGCCCTTAGAATTACTTCCATTGTAAAATTTTTGCTAAATGGATAATGCCCTTTATCCTTCTTATTTTCACTCTACTGAATTACTAGTTCATTAGGCATGTGAAAGCTACAATTTTGGTCAAATCCAATGAGTGATTCGTGTTATATGGAAAGATGGCTAACCATTTAATAAGAAATTTATACAATATATTTTAGGATATAGATTTATAAATACTAATAAAATAAATAATTAAATAAATATTTTTTTATGATTAAACAATTTATTCTATGTAGTGAATTCGGTCTATATTGAATTTCTCAATGTTAAATATTTACTAAATATATATAAATAAGGATGAATATTTCTTATCAAAAATAAGAATTACTATATGTTGGGAAAGAACTACACATTTTGCATGATTTAATATGTTATTAGATTAGTAATTTAATAATCAATTGTTTTCCACATAATACACTTCAAACACTGGCATTCTTTCTTTTTTTTTTTAAATGTCAAGTACCAACAATAAATAAAATTGATCATCAATTAATACTTAATTCTTGTTACCAAAACAATAACAATTCTCTCAAGTCTCTTATTGGCCAAGCTAAGATCACATAATGTTATTCTATTTAATATATGCATTAAGTAATACAGCATATTGCATTTGCACCCCTTTCTGTTTTGATTGGAGCGGAAGATGATTGACTATATATGTTTCCTTCAGGCATATCTTCAAGGAAAATAGGAGGGAATTATAATAATAAATTAAGAAAAAAGGGGGGCAATGGCGAAGGGTCCTCCAGAAGGGTATTTAGACTAGTTGGATAAATAAAATAATTACGATCATGAACTGCACATGAAATTGTTGGCATTGGAGTATAATAGATTTCTTGAAGCAACGACTTCTGTTTGTGCTTTAATTGGAAGTAAAGAATAATTGCAATTAGAGCAAAGCAATCTTTTTAAAATCACATCCGTTAGCTGATCGATTTTCAGTTTAATTAATTTGATCGATTTAATCAATTCGGTTCAATAAATTTAATAATAAATAAAATTTCAAAATATGTATTCAAAATAGCTTTAAAAATCAGAAAAATATTAAAAATATAATTATATTTATAATAATTTAAAATAAAAAATAATATTAAAAACCGGCCTAGTTTAAACTGAATTGATCACTAGTTCGATTTCCAATTTTATCAGTTTAACCAATCAATTCGATCCGATTTTCAAAATATTGGAGCAAAGATAGATCAAGATAATGCTTGTGGCACTAAATTATTAAATTCTTGATGGGGGTGGGTTAAATCGTTGGAACAGAAGGTTTTAGGACTTGAGTCAAAGTTTTGTACATAAATTGGGTTTGTTGGGCTGGGGCTCTTTCAAACTCGATCTAAAAGTTAATTTAAAATGATATAATTTGTACCAAATGCGTAGATCACCAAACACAAAGTTATTTTAACTTAATCAGAGGTTTCGAGTTTGAGTTTCTGGTACACAGCTGTGTTAAAGTTTGGTAAGAAAAATTTTACTATTCTTGTGACCTTACCCGGCTTGAATTCGAATTTAGTCATATACTCAAAAAAAGTACAAAAATACTGAATAATGTAAATAAAATTCAAATTTAATTCGATACACAAAAAGAGTATAGAGATACCAAATAATGTAAATAAAAAGATATATAAATTGTAACTTAGCAAGTTAGAAGTTTAATCTCTACTATTTTGTAACGTAGGAAGTTAGAAGTCTAATCTCTACTAAATTTTTTTTCTGTGTAAGAATTTTTAATATATTAAAAATTATATAATTTTATTTCAGTTAATAATTTTATAAATTAATTTGTATGTATTTTTTAAATTCATTCATCATCTCATTAAATATCGTCATTCGTTTTAACTCATAATAATATAGCATCTCAGAAGTTCAAATAATGAAAGAAATCTTCATTTTCTTTAAATATTTTGATGTACCAAAAGAAAACAAATTCACTAGAAAATATCACATTTTATCTGATATGAGAAAAGTTCAATATTGTAATAACATTTTATGAGGTAAACATTTATGGCAAATTACCAAACTAAAGAACAATCCAATTGTAACAGCAAACAAAAAAGCCAACATTTCATTTCATTTCATTAATGCATGAGTACTTCCTTGGCCAACATTATTATCTCAATTAAGATAAATTTAAACCTTCATTCCTTTTTGACAGTTAATTTTTCTAGCGAAAAATATTATACAACCCTGCAATTTTATATCATTTGTCAATTCATTTTGTGATAAAATTATTTAAATAGCCATTTTCTTTTTTATGACTTAAATATTTTAAACAGTACTAACATTTGAAACATTAACAAAACTAAGATTCAAAATTATTATTAAATGATAATGACATACTATACACTTGTAGTTATGAAGTCATTGTCTCAATAAAGACGAGTGTAAAGTTAGGTGATTTGTCCCCTAACAGGCGTCAAAATGCCGGTGGTGGTGGCCATATAGAGAAAGGAAGCATAATTTAGCTGCACTATTTTGTTCACAATCTTATTCCCCTTATGCAGAATTAGAATATGTTATTTTTTATTGGTATATAATTATCCCTATAATTGTAAATCAACTAGAAATTTTAAAGGAAAGCCCCCCTTTTTTTTACAATATCTTTCAAACTTTAAGTAATTTTTAAACCATCGTTTATAAATTTCTCATTAGGTAATCAATTTTAAGGACGAATAGTATATACTCATTATAGAAATCAATCTGTATCATGAAACAATTATTTGTACGTTGAGGTGTTAATTATGTGATCAGATCAAATAAAAGAAATTTATATCGAAATCACGAATTAATTTTCAAAATAATAAAAAAATGCAAATAAAATTAAACAGTACAACGATTTACCTGTTGAATGATTTATGTTATTGCATGAATAGTCATATGTGTCTCTGATTCAAAAAAAAAAAAAAAAAAGGAATGAAGGTGGTGGGTAGGCTTGATTAATTCTCAAGTCTCAAACATATTATATATTACAAGCCAAAGAAACACAATAGATATATATATATATATATATATATATATATATATATATATATATATATATATAGTAAAAGTCGAGCCCACACAAGGGTGGAGGCGAAACATAAATAAATCGTCTGAAAGGAACTAGACG
>CATIWR010081673.1:0-12617 GCA_949677035.1 Omphalea diandra
ACTTCCAATTCAACATCAAGCTCTTGTTGAAAAAAGCCATGAACTAAAGAATATTGAAGTGGTGAGTTTCTAAAATTCATGTCTCCCGCAAATGGTGCCGAAATTCTTGTTAAGTTTTACACAAGTTTTCTAATGCATGACATCCATTTTGTGTTAGTCTGTTGAGAGGAATGGAGAAACTCTGAATCAGCTGAAGGCACTTAATGCTGAAATTGAAAAGGATATAGAGCGTGTCCGCCAAAGAGAAGAACTTCTGGCAAAGGCATGCTTTTAGCTTAGTTCGATTATTCATTTTTCCTTTATAATGCTTATCTGATTCTGTTGTGTTGTCATCTGTAGGTTGAATCCATGAAAAAGAAATTGCCTTGGCTGAAGTATGATATGAAAAAGGCTGAATTTATAGAAGCTAGAGAGCAGGAAAAGGATGCCAAAAAAAAGTTGGATGAAGCTGCAAAAACTTTGAAAGATCTCAAAGAACCCATTGAGTACGGTGCCCACTCCTGTTATACACATTCTTCTTGTGAAATATTCTATGTGTAGTAATCTCAACATGGCATTACTTAATGTTGACCTGTTTACAAGTTCATATGTCCAACATGCTCAATATTGATGTCACTGTCATATTAATTTAGTTGAAGGATACAGGTCAAATTTTCTTGTCTGTTTTAAAAAAATTTAGTGTACTCAAAATTATTAATTTTAAAAATTCGTCACTTTCTTAAACTTGAAAGCAAAATTTTCTCTTGCTGCATCTTTTTCTTTTTCCTTCAAGGAAAACAAGTTTTGCCTGCCCTCATCTGATCTTGAAGTTGATTTTGAATGTCACCATTTTGGGTTCTCTCTTGGGTTTGTCTTGGATCTTTTGGTTTTGCCATTTTTTTTTTCCTTTTAAAAGTCCAGCAAAGTTTGCTCTTTACATGGGTTTGAGACCTATAGATTAGATAAATATGCAAAGCTAAATTTCTGCTGGAAAATTGTCTTTTCCTGAATTAGGTAGAGACCTAGATAAATAATTAATTTCCAAGAGAGCTGGGCATGTTATAGTAAAGCCTTACTCTGAGAATGATGTGAATGCTAGATGACTAAGGAACTCAAATTTGCAGCTTTTCTTGAGCTGCTTGGGGAGAGATAGGAATAGTGTGACTTTTCACTGACCCATTCTTGAAATTAATTTTTTGCAGAAAACAGAGGCAGGAGAAATCCCTGCTGGATTCTAAATGTAAAAAAATCAGCAATCTCATAAAAGACAATGCTAAGAAACGTATGGAACTTCAGGAGAAGGAAAGCCGTTTGGTATGCTGTACTTGTGTGTTTATTTGCTAGCACTAATACCTGGTGACCGAAATAATTGAATACTTCATCTCCTTGAATAATTGTTATGTAACATGCTTATAGGGGGTGCAATTGGAAGGAAAATACAGTGAAATGGAAGACCTGAGGAGGCAGGAAGAATCTCGTCAACAAAGAATCTTAAAAGCTAAGGAGGATCTTGATGCTGCTGAAATAGAACTTCAAAACTTGCCTCTGTATGAGTCTCCAAAGGATGTAATTGTAAGTTATGGTTTCTGCTTGAGTTGATATTTTCTTCTGGTACTGTTGTATTTGATCTAAGTAGAAGTTAGCAACTTGGTATTGCCTAAGGTAGGAGTGTAATTGAGTTGAGTATTGACTTGCTCAAACTTTGGTTCATTTACAAATGAGTCAAACTTGACTTGAGTATTTTAAAATTATTTAATAAATGAGCAAGTTTGAATAATATTACATAAAGCTCATGAGCCTAAACAGGCTCATTGGATTCAATGTTTTTAATGTAATTAAATTATAAATGAAATTATTAATAATTTAAAAAATAAGATTTTTATTTTAAAATTTTAATATATTTATTAATATTTACATAAAAAATTATAAAAAAATATTTAGATTTACATCATAAGTGTACCTTACAATATAAAATATATAATATTTTTTATATATGTTTGATTAATGTGTTTTTAGAAAGTACATATTATAAATAAAAAAATAGAATAAAAATATATAGTTACACTGAAATTATTAATAAAATTATTTACGAGTTAATTCTCAAATTTACTAAAGCTATTTTGCAAGCTTAACAATCAAGTATTCAGAAGCTTAAGATTGGCTCGTTAAAATTAATCAATTGAGTTCAAGCTTAATTTGGAGATCATCTATTAAACGAGTCGAGCTCGAATTGGTTTTTATCAAGCCAAGCTTTGAGTAGCTCGCGAGTAGACTTGGTTCAAGGATAAGGCAAATGAGAAATTTGAATTTCACGTTTCACTATAAAATGAACTAGAATTTCATGCATATTTAGTTCTCATTGTTTGGTAAAACCCTTTTTGATTGAGCTCTTAAACAATGAACGATGTGGGCTGTTATAGAAAAACTGCACTGCATGGTAATGTTCTTCTTTTCAAAATCTTCAGGAGCTTTCTTTTCCTTTTTGCTTTTTGGGGGGAGAAGGGGAAGAGGAGCATTTAGAACTTCCTGATATGTTTGTCTTTATTTGCAGGAAAGCTTACGTGCTCAGATTTTGGAGCTACATATGTCTGCAAATGAAAAGAGAATGCAGAAATTAGAGAAGGAAAGGCTTCTAACTCAAAAGAGAATAGCATTGAGTCAGTGCTTGGACAAGTAAGTGCAAGCTAAGAATCCAAATATCTGTCTGCGCCCTTTTACAGAAAATTAAGTGTCTTAAAAATAACATCTGCAGTATGCCTTTTTCAGGTTGAAAGAAATGGAGAATATAAAATATAAACTTTTACAGGCGTTAAGCAACAGTGGAACTGAAAAAATATTTGATGCTTATAAATGGGTGCAACAACATCAAAATCAGTTTAAGAAGGAGGTGTATGGTCCTGTGTTGCTCGAGGTACATTTTGAAATTTGGACTGTACATTGTGATGTTTCTGACCGTTATATCATAATTTTGTTGGGACTGTGTCTAAGGTTCATGTAGTGGATCGCGAACATGCAGGCTACTTAGAATGTCAAGTTGCATATTACATCTGGAAGGTATTTTCAAGTATTAATTTTCTTAAGTTATTTTCATTGAAGCAGTTATTGTAAATAACATCAAAAGCTTCTTTCACTTTATTCAGGTTTTGTCTTGTATGGTTTCTGTGTTTACTGGTTTACCTATTTTTACTTTTCCTGAAGCCTCACTTTAAAAGAAAAAAAGTGAAGGGTGTGTTGGGAAAAGGGAATTTCTAACTCATAATAATGCTTAAAAATTCGAAGGAGATAAATATTGGATTGCAACAGCCAAATGACAGTGGAGAATCACTGAAAATGCTAAGGTTGGGCAACTAATGAGGGATTGGTCAAGCATTTCCCTTGTGTATGGGTTGTCTTTTTGGTGCAAATAGTATAATAGCAATAAGCGTGACTCATTGCACAACTGTGTCACAACTCTGAAAATCACAATGGAAGACTTTTCTAGAAGTTCCTGAAGCACCAATTAAGAAGGATTGCATACATCTGAAAAAAAGTTGTATGAGAGCTTAATTAGCTAATTTTTGTAATTAATTTGATGTTGTTCACATTAGTTTAATGATTTTTCATGCTTTTGTTTCTGGTGATGAATATATTCAAATTGCACTGCTTCTGATGATATGGTGGGCATTAGAGTGAAAAAATTGTTTACATGAATTGTTATGCCAGTAGATTTTATTGATTTTTATTTTTTAGTTTTCTTTGGCAATTTGCTTTATCTTCTTGGTTTGTGGCTTGGATAAACACATCATGTGGTTATCTAGTATTGTGCTTTCTGCTTCTCTTCAGTAGAGTATTACCTAGTAGATTATCTATCAACTTTCTGTTGGCTGGTGGATTAACAGTGGTATTCTATTTATTAAATTGGTTATCTTATGTTTGCTTGGCAGTCATTCATAACCCAGGATCCTAGTGATCGGGACTTCTTGGTAAAAAACTTGAACGCATTTGATGTTCCAATTCTAAACTATGTGAGGGATGAAAACCATGCAAAGGAGCCTTTTCAAGTTTCTAAGGAGGTATCTGTAACCTTTGCTTGAAGACATAGTGCATTGAACTAGCCAGACTGTTATGGTGGTAATCTTGTAACTTTTTTATGCAGATGCATGAGCTTGGCATATGTAACCGGCTTGACAAAGTTTTTGACGCTCCTGATGCTGTCAAGGAGGTTTTGATCAGCCAGTTTAGTCTTGATAAATCAGTATGCTTTCTAAACTTATTTAATTAGTATTTGGGAGTTGGTCAAATCCTCATGATCTGAGAAAGTTGAAAGATATCTTCTAGTCATGGGGTCTTAGTGTCTTTGGATACATAAGTCTTATATATGTTTATTTCCACCAGTATATTGGGTCAAAGGTATCTGATCAGAAGGCTGATGAGGTAGAAAAGTTGGGGATTCATGATTTCTGGACTCCGGAAAATCATTATCGGTGGTCTCGCTCTAGATATGGCAATCATGTATCTGGAAGTGTTGAACCAGTTGCTCAGTCACGTCTTCTATTATGTAGTATGTTTGTTTGATTTTCCTTTATGTCAGCACTGTGTCCAAATACTTGGTGAGTTTTCTAACCTCCCAGCTTTTGTTTGACATTAGGTTCAGATGCTGGAGAAATAGAAAAATTAAGGGGCAGGAAAGAGGAGCTAGAAGAATCTGTTACTGCTTTGGAAGAAAGTTTTGGATTGTTACAGATGGAGCAAAGACGCTTAGAGAACGAAGAAGCTAGCCTTCAGAAACAACGGGTATGCAAAAAAGAATTCAAGAAATGTGCTGTATACTGTGCAATGAATCCCTCAATATGACTTGATCTTGCTTTGATGAATGATTATGCGTGCAGCTGAACTCAATATAATCTGGATGCATGAGTAATTGTAGTCAGCTAGACAAAAAATTTTTTGGTTTCCTTTAGGTATGTTCTTTTATGACATCATCTGCAGGAGGAGCTTGTCAACACTGCACAAAATGAGATGAGGAGACGTCATGAAATGCAGAACCGTATCAGTAAGTATAACATATTTTTCTTACTGCTGCCAAGAATAGTTTTCTTCATTCTTTTGCAATTGGAATAATTAACGATTGCTTTTGTTTAGATCAAAGGAAAATGAAACTTGAATCATTGGAGAAGGAGGATGACCTGGACACTAGCATGGCAAGGCTTATTGATGAAGCTGCAAACATTAAGATTCAGCAGCTCCAATATGCAATTGCTATGAAGGTAAGCTACTTTTGGATTTTTATGTTGTGCTAGTAATTTATTTGTGAATTTTATGTCTTATGACATAGACCTGTTTGATGCCAATTCTGACCAAATTATTTCCTCCTTTCCTTTCTGGCAGGATTTACTTGTTGACGCTGTTAGGTTGAAATGGAGTCTTGCTGACCAACATATAACCTCGATTGAATTTGATGTAAAGGTATTTTTGGTTAATGCTGATCTATTATTGCTATTTGGATTTGATAATGCATTAGTTTGATGGGTGTGGTGGACCATAAAATATAATGCTTACTCTCAAATTTATATCTATACAAACTCATAATTTCACTATTATTATTTTCTATTACAACTTAATGTTACTGCAACTCAATAATACTGTTACTACTCACAAACTTGCACATATTTTTTTTCCTCACAATTGAACTCCTATTTGAGTTCTCTTCATTTTGTTGCTACGTTCTGCTTACTCAAATAGGAGTTCTCTTCATTTTGTTGCTATGCTATGCTTACTTGCCAATTACATGGCTCAATTTATAGTCTCCTAAACTTGTTGCCCAAGTTGAAGATCTTCTCTTCAAGTAAAATGAGTGGCTGTCGTGAATTGTGAATATGTGGGCATACTCCACTTAGCTTCTCAAATTCATGCATATCTTTCACCATGGGCTTTCTACACCAATTAGTCCATGGGTCTTTTATTTGTTTACACTCTATGTTAGTGATGATTTTAACAAATTTATCTGCACATAGAGGTTTTCAATGAACTTTGAGAATCTGTTGACTGCTGAGGATGCAATGCCTTCCTGCTTTTGTCCTTCTGAAAGTTTCTTAAATTCATTGTCTAATTGATCAGTCTAAAAGTTGTGGCGTCTGAGAATCCTGGTTTATTTTCTCCAGATCATGTTGGATTTTTATGTTAATTACAGCATATTTGTAGACCTTGTAATCGACAGAAACAAAGGAAAAAGGAACTTCTGTACAATATTTATGTAATTGTTAATTCTTTTGGTTTGAGGTTGAAGCTGTGCATTTCTCTTGCTGGCGTTTTTCATTTGCTATAATTTTGTCTTCTATCTCCATTGAGTAGCACTTGAATTTCAACTCTGAAATTATTGCCTTTTTCTTATTCATGCATGAGCATACCCCTATCATTATTTTGTTAATTGAATCCTCAAGTTTCATAATATTTCAGCACCCTTGTTTGGTGCCATGTTGACTGTTAAAAGTTATATAATTTATAAATTCTTGTTATTTGTATAGTGATGGTGAATGTTTGAATTAATAAGCAATTTAATTATTTTAGAATAAGACACAAGAAGCTAAAATTTCTTCTTTTTTTTTTCATTATAGTGAATGGATTATTAAAGAAAAATGAAAGCAATGGCTCTTATGAAAATAATATAAAGCTAACAATATCTAAAACTGGAATCTATGGAAATTATTTTGAAATTCATAAAAAAAAAAAAATTTGGAACTAATATATTATGTTTATTAGGATTAAAATTTTACTACCTCTGAATATTTATTTTCATCTTTTTTAATGATCTATACCTCAACTTGGATTAGCCATCACACTGCCATATCTTCTATCTTCTATTATGCAATTTTAATCAATAAAAAGAAAACCAAATAATTTCTTATGTAAATAAATAAATAAATAAATATGCCTGAATATGATAGAAACTTATACATGTCTAATGGCATAAAAATAAGCATTGAGTTTTGTGTTGTTTGCCTCAAAAGGTTATGAGGCCAGAATTATAATATTAATTTTTGAACAGCGACAACATAAATGCTCGTAGAATGGATGTAGATTATGCAAAAAAGAAAAATTAATCATTAAATTTTAACAAAAACAAGAAAATTGGTATTTTGGATTGATTTAAAATATTTTAGAAATCTAGGAAAAGGATTATTGCTGAAATTAAAATTAACCTCCTAATATCAGTTGTGAAAGTGTTTCTTTTAAATCAAAGTCAAATGCTAATGGTGTAATTTGATTATATCATTTCAAGTAAAACTCAAAAAGAGAAGGGAAAAAAGGAATGAAACTAAATGAGAAGTTGATGCATGCTCTGGTTGTTACCTAAGGGCCTGATTATCAATGTGAAAGTCACTGACAAACTTCTAGTGATATGATGGCAAATCTAAAATATTTTTTGTTACGGGCATTATGGGTAGTGCAAAAGCTAAAGCCTGAAAGGTCAACTAGGAACTTGTAATAATATATAGTGGCAAATCCATAGTTTATTAATGAAATAAAGGTATTATGGGAAGTCCAAACTCAAATAAGCAATGAAAAGTTTGTAAAATTTGAAATAAGAGTTTGTAAATAGATAACTGAACGAAGGTAGAAATGAATTTACTGCCTACCATAGTAATGATAATAACATGCCTTCTGTAGTTCTTTCAACATAATTGAAGCCATTGCACTTTTGACAACATTAATAAGTTGCCAAGTTTTACTTCTAATGCTCTTCTTGTTGCACACCATCTTAGATTAGAGAACTTGAAATCAATCTGAAGCAGCATGAAAAGTTTGCTCAACAAGTAGCACTTCATGTTGAGTATTGTAAGTTACTTATTTTCTTTCTACTGTTATAATTTCTTCTATTACTAGAAATTTTTATCTGTAAATATTTGAAAATAATTTTCAGTGTTCCCATACATACATTCCTACTCTATATATGGTAATTATAATTAAATCGTCCAAGCGCAACTAATTTTAGCTAGATTGTCTGCACAAATTCATGAGAATGGACCGAACTATTTCTTATTTTGTTAAGGCCAGATGCTTATAGAAAGTTCTTATTCTCATATGCCTTTTAGGCATTCATGCCTTGATTTTTTCATGCATTCTTTTAGTTTCAACTATGAACTTGGAATCGAGTGTTCATTCAGTATTTATATTTGAGCAATAAAGAAATTTGAGCAGTTTTGTGATAGAAGTCTGTATGATTTAAACATATCAGCAAACCTGTAAGAGGATAATGAAATGGTAACAGTTACAACATATTGCCTGAACCAATGATCTCAGTGCATATTCTTGAAACCTTGATATTTGGATTGGCCTTATTTCAAGTATTGCTGTAGACAATAGACATTTGTTTTCAACTAAGTGTTGTTCATTTATTATTGACTCTCACCTTGAATGCCATTAGGCAAGAAGGAGGTAGAGGAACGTCGAGAGCAACTCTCAGCTGCCAAGAGGCATGCGGAATCAATTGCTATGATCACTCCAGAACTCGAGAAGGCATTTCTTGAGGTTTGTTTACGCTGACTTGAAATGAAAACTTCAAACCTGAAAATTTTGGATTAGTTTGAATTTATCTGGAGGATTGTTGTCCTATTCTAAAACCAATTGCAATGGTTCCATAAACTTTTTGGTTAGAGGTAGAGAAAATCCCAGAAAACCCCCACCTTCCCTTTTAGAAATGTATGTAAATCATCAATACATTTAATTTATGATTTAAGCTCATTTGCTGGAGCTTGGTCTGTTTTGTTGCAAGATGTTGGAGAGGTCTGATTCCTCGCATCCTATTTAGTAAGTTTTCTTTATTCTTCTAGGCAGGTTTGTGCCCCCCAGAGAACCCAAAATGGATTGTACGTGGACAAGCCTTGGAATTTATTGAAGTTCCTATGTGCTGCCAGTATTACTGGTCTAGTTTAGAAGATTCTTTTTTTTTTTTTTAACCTAGATTATCTACTTTTTGGTGCTCTGCTTGATAATTGGAAATGTGATTTAATTGATTATCTATGTATATTATCATGTCAGCATGAAAGGACAACAAAATTGCTGTGCATTTTTATCTTATCATAAGCAGTTAATAGCCATATGCTGCTTTAGAAACACTTGTATACCTGATTGTGTTTAGAAACACTTGTAAATGTGAAAAATCTTTTGGTATCTCTTTCTTGCTGTCTTTTGTTGCATCTTTAGTTTTTGGACTCTGGTCTGGTTAATTAGCTAGCTTGACACGTGCATTATTCTTATAAGTTGCTCTATGCTGTTAGCTTTTGTGATGCAAATATGATACCATATCTATGCTCACATGCAGATGCCTACAACAATTGAGGAATTGGAGGCTGCTATTCAAGACAACATTTCTCAAGCCAATTCCATTCTTTGCCTTAATGATAATGTACTGAAAGAATATGAACACCGTCAGGAAAAGGTAATATTAGCAATCCCCTCTTTTTTCCCCTTTAAAGTCTTAATTCTAGCTGCTGTTACAAAGCTTAATCTGCATCACATTGTGGCAATATGTTGCAGATAGATTCCATTGCTAAAATACTGGAAGCAGATAAAGAGGAACTTAAAAGTTGCTTAGCTGAGATAGATTCCCTCAAGGTAACCAAAGTTCTACATCTTTTTTTTATTATTGATCAGAAAAAGGTGCCTTTTGTGAAATTACAGACGATGCTTTCCAACAGGGATAACTTCAGAGGGAATTATTAACATTGAAAAATAATTTCAATCTGAATATTGAGTATTCGAATTTAAGGCTTCAAAAGAAAGTTCCCGAAAGGCTGGTTTAATACAGTTTAGGGTAAAGTTAGGTTCTATAATTTGCTGAGTTTTGGGATTTGATTTTATTGGCAGCTCATTATTTTGCATGTATTGGTTCAGGTTTGTATGTATTTATAATGAATTGGATTCGCATATTTGTGGATATATTCTAGTGGTTTTGTATGACGAGGAACTTGGAGATCATGTGTTTTTGTTGTAACTTCACCACAAGCTTACAAAAAGGCTAACAATTTATTAGCTTTGGTTGAAAAACATGACATGGCAATAATCTTGGGATAACACCCGATACTCCTTACCATATTTGATATCAGCTTTCCAATAGAATAAGCAGAATGAACAAACCCTGAAGCTCATAGTAACAAAGAATTCATCTTACATCATATCATACTCAGAATGAAATCAATATTTTCTTTGCAGGTTTTCTCACTGTATATTATTTTTCCCATGTGCAAGTCTTGGATTTGCCTTATTTCTCCTTGAATTACATGCAGGAAAGCTGGCTTCCAACACTGAGAAACCTTGTTGCTCAGATAAATGAAACTTTTAGTCGCAATTTCCAGGAGATGGCTGTTGCAGGAGAAGTCTTGTTAGGTAACTGCTCTGGTGTTTTAATGTGTTTTGTGATATGTCTTTGCACTGTGTTAAATTATTAAGTATTTTCAATTAAGGTGGTATTTTTGGTGTCCTTAAGAGGACATCGAACATCCTAGCATAAAGGCTTGAGATAATAATTATTATGAGATTTTGAGTTTGGATCTCACTAATGGGATTGGTGGATTTATGCAAGGGGAAGGGCTATTCCCCCTTGTGTAGCTTTTATGATGGCCCCAAAGAAAAGGTGATTTTTGGTGCAATTGCAAGGTTTATATGTGTTGGCTCAGGTTGCAGATTCTAGCCATATATACAAGCTTTTTGCAATTCATGTAGAAGAATGCTTAAATCTAATCCTCCTCAGCAATGCAGGATGTCTCATGCATTGGGAAAACCTTACATTACCTCATTTGATTTTTTTTTTTTTAATTTATTTTTCAGATGAGCATGACAAGGACTTCGATCAGTTTGGAATACTCATAAAAGTGAAGTTCAGGTGACTGCACTTTTAAACTGCTGTCTATAGTTTACAAAATCCACTTTGTTATAGCTACATTTGAATTATTGAAACGCAAGGTCTGCCTATTGGAAATAATTTACTGGACTTTGGATCAATATGCCTGCTGATGTGATTGCTATTGGAACTCATTTTTTTGTGAATTAATTTATTTTTTCTTTCATATTTGTCTGCTATATTAGCTCTATATTAATCATAGAAACCAATTGTTGAATATTGACTATTTAATCCATTGAATTTGATATAGCTGCTTGTATTACATCCATTGTTCTCTATCCTCCACATCTTATCCTGTTCTGCAGAAGATTTACTTTTCTTCTGCATTTTATGGATGGCAGATTGGGGTTTTGGGAGTCAGTTCTAACATACATTCTGTAGCCTTTAATTTTAATTATCGTGTAAATATTCAAATTTTATGCTCTCCAACTGTGCTTTAAATTTTGTTCCCTCCCCCTCCCCCCCACAACACACCAAAAGAAAAAAAAAAAACCTATGCTTTAGATCTTAAGATACAACTCTGATACATGTTCTTATTCAGTTTCTATTAACATGACAATTAGGCAAGCAGGACAACTTCAAGTACTTAGTGCTCATCATCAATCTGGAGGGGTATGTCATCAAATTAAATTGTTGTCTTTATGATTGCAATGATTGTCTAGTATCTTACCATGTTTTTAAATTTCCATTTGTAGGAGCGCTCAGTTTCAACTATTCTTTATCTTGTTTCTCTTCAAGACCTTACCAACTGCCCATTTAGGGTAGTTGATGAGATTAACCAAGGTTAGATATGATGTGCTTACCACTTAGGGCTTGAATATTCTGCAGCAAAGTAATATTGTGACGCCTCTCTTTTTTTTCCTAGGAATGGACCCTATAAATGAAAGAAAGATGTTTCAACAATTAGTGAGAGCTGCCAGTCAACCTAACACTCCTCAGTAAGAACAAACATCTGTATTACCTAATTCAAAATTTCATGTATTTGTGGCTGATGTACATTTGTTATAATTTTTTTTTGTTAGCTTCATTGTTGACTGCACAATGAAAAGAGTTTGAATAAAATGACTAATCACTATTGTTAACTGTGTTCTTCTATTGCTCCTCTTGGTCATTTGTGTATAAGTTAGTACACGCTACCATCAGATATCATAGGATAGATGCAGCCTAGTGGGTTATTAGGCATGCTTTCTTGACTATTAATACAGTTGAGGTTGTTGATTGATTTAAGCAAGTAAAGGTTCTTATTATTTATCCCCAAAAAATGCTTGAACTAAATCCCATGATAATGTTGAACTGTGTAATATGCAAATTGAATAAGATCCAAGAGGCTGATTTCTAGATGGATGGGGATGATTCATATTGGCATCCTTGCATATGATTCTTTGAAATATCTTGCAATCAATGAACATCAATTATGTTCTTGTGCATGCAAAATGTGCAAATTAGGTGAATTTATTTACTTGTCTCAATGTGCATAGGTGTTTCCTACTCACCCCAAAGTTGCTACCAGATTTAGAATACAGTGAAGCGTGTAGCATTTTGAACATAATGAATGGGCCCTGGATTGAGCAGGCTGCTAAAGGTAACGTGCTAGTTGCATAGCTCCCTTTAGACAATTCTTGCGAACCTTTCTAACTGGGTAAGTCGTATATTTGTTCAATTCAGTGTGGAGCAGTGGAGAATGTTGGAGAGCTGTTGCGGGGGCTAGTGGGAGAAAGTCGATACCCAAATAACAATTGCCAGTGAAGATGCCATGTCC
>CATIWR010081676.1:0-12514 GCA_949677035.1 Omphalea diandra
TATATATATATATATATATATATATATATATATCCTTCATAGTCCAATATTCAAATCAAGATAACAATTTAATCGAACAATTCCCAATATCAATTTATATTATTTTTTAACAATATTAAAATGATTTTATAAATATATTCGTCCTTTATAATATAACATTTACCAACTAATTCATTATTTTTCCTCCAAGCGTGTAGTTGATAAGAGTATTTTTTAGATTATTTAAAATAGATTTAAAGACTTTAAATATTCTTTAAATTATTTAACACTTATAAAAAAATTTATTTAACATATAATTTTTTTACATAATAATTATCAATCAAATATTAAGTTTTGAGATTCCATTTATAAAATTATATGTGTCAAAAATTTTATGACATTACATAAAGCCTTCAGGAGCAACTCTCATTGGACTACCTTTGAACCCACTATTGACTAGTTATTAGACCATCATTAACTGATATTAATCAATGGCTAGAAACTACACCTCCTATACTAAAAGATTTATCTTGATCTTAGAACTATGTTTGTGGTAGTAGTAGAGTTTAACTCTTCTTCATTTGTGTGGAATTAACTTTCAAAGTTGAAAATGTAAAAAATTATTTTGCTCGAACCAAATATACAAGTTGAATTATGAGGTCTATGAGTAGTCAAATAAAAGCTTATGAAATAAGTTTTTCAACATCACTAGCTTTGTGATAAAAGGAGGTCAGAGTCATGTGAGATATATAGAAATAATATTTCTAACTAAAATTATAATATCTATAATTGGAGTAGAATCTTGTCCACCACACGCCTCTAAAATGGGGAGTTCATATGTCAAAATATTTTGATGGATGTTGAATATGAAAAGGTAAAAGTAGGAGTGTCAAAATGAAACATGATACGTGAACATGATTTGCAAAATACATAAAATTATTAGGTTAGAATTGAGTTTTAGTGGATTCATGTCATAAAGGGTTGACTTATTTATGACATACCTTGAAACAAATCGTACAATGGGTTGACACATGAATTTAATTTTGTATTTCATGTTAACGTGATATAATTTATTTATAATTTGTATAATTTATCTATAATATAAAGGCTAAAATAGTCATTTATATAAAATATATATAGTTATCTTTTTATGTGTTTATATTTATTAAGAATAAATTATATGATATTTATTTGAAACTTTTATGTGTTCATGTTTATTTGCAAGAATATTTGAATTTTGATGTTGTATTAATCTTTTTTTAGATTTGTTTATTGATATTTGCTTTGAACTTTGAAAATACATGATTATAGACAATTCTTTAATTACTTCGAATAAAAATATAATATTTTTTAGCTTATAAATTTATAAAAATTAAACGAATCATATCAAATTCTATGATCCATATGTGACCAAATTAAGTAAATGGGTTACATATGTCATATTTGTGCAACCTATTTAAATTTCATATCATGTTAGAATTTAGATATTTTGACCCGATTAATAAACTGATCATGTATGTGTTGACCCTAATAATGTGAACTACATATGTTGACACAAATATGAACACAACTCGTCAACCTGTTTTAACTAATTTAAATATTTTGACACGATTAATAAATTGGTCATGTATGTGTTGACCCTAATAATGTGAACTACGTATGTTGACACAAATATGAACGCAACTTGTCAACCTATTTTAACTCCCCTAGAGATATTAAAAGGTGGTAGCAAATATAAGTAAAATGAAGGTGTTTCCCTCACTATCTCACTCCCTCTCTTCCATTGTTCATATCAGACCATATAAGAGTAGTTCAATTATGTCCACATGTGCCAATTTGTCATCTTTTTAATTAACTTTAAAATTTTTTGTTAATAATGATTAATAGATAATTATGAGCCATTGATATCCACATGATTCAACTAGATTTGTCTTGCCTCCTCTTGATTGATAAAATGGTGGTAGATTTTAAAATTATTTACTAACTAGTTTTAGTTAATTACTTTAAATCAAGTTATTTACAATTCACTATAATCTAAATTATTAAGTGTGTATAGTTATAACATAATATACAAAAACATTTTAAAAATGTAACTTATTTTCTTAAATTAAACTTAATTTATTTATATATTAAAATAAAATAAAGTCTTCATAAATTTCAAAAAAATTTAAAAATTCAAATTCATATTTACACTTTTTAAATACATTTTAAGTTGTAGAATTTTATTTTTCATCAAAATCAATATTTTAGTTATTAAATTAAAGGGTATTATAGTTATTGTTTTGAGTTTTGGCTATTAGGCTTTTCTCAATTCCACATGCAAAGTACTTCTTCACACAATTGTGATTCATTGGCTTTATGAACTCATTTCGCTTTAGATCTATCAATCTTGTGGCTCCACCAATTAGATCTTTTTCACTAGATGGGGCCATTCCTAATTGGACTTGAACTTTCCTCAAAGGTCGAAAGGTTATGGCCTGATAGTCTTTAGCACCAAGTCCATAACTTGAATGATCTAACAGTCTTCTTATGCACTCTGGCCAGTCTCTTCTAGTGTAACTATAAATGTTACATTGCTCTTAACCTTCTCTTATCAAACATTGTTAATTATTCATACTTCTTCAGACCTACTAATACTCAAATATCTTAGACTCTAATTATACCATCAATAAATGTACCTTAATTTCCATAGGTAGAGCAACATCCATTTAGTTGAGTAGGCATCATTCTAGTCAATGTCCTTATGGTGATCTTATATCCTCATAAAGCAAATGGCAAATTATCAAACTAGTCCTTATAAGTCTTAATTATATTTGCCAAGATAGTTATGATGCTCTTATTAGCTTTTCTATTACTTTATTTGCTTGAGGTCAGTAAGGTGAGGACTTATGGTGGGCTATCCTATAATAAGGTTTGAGTTTTTACTTCAAAATGCACCTTATTGTTCATCAATACATGGTAGGGACCTTATATCAATAAATTAAGTTCTTTTCAATAAATTAAGCCATTTGGTTTGCCTTAATTTGCTATAAGCTTTTTCTTCAACCCACTTTGGAAAATAGTCAATTACGACCATTATATACTTATGGTCTTTCAAAGAAGAAGGCTTAATCTCATCCATCACATCTATTTTCCAAGTAGTGAATGGCTAGGAAGAAGTCAAATGTTATAGCTTTATAAAAGGCAAATGATTAAGGTTCCCATATATCTAGCACTAATGACATTTTTTAACTAGTTGGATACTATAATTTTCCATTATTAACCAAAAGTAGCTCTATTACATGGTTTTCCTTGCTAATACCCAATCATTCTTATGCATTCTAAAGAATACATATACCTCCTTCATTACTTACCTAGCCTTACCTTCATCCAAGCATGTTAGTTGTATCCATTTGATCACATACACATCATCTTATTGTGAGTGATGAATTGGAGTGCTAGCCACTTTATGGTTTTTTAACCGCTTTTATTACCCTTTTCAAGACATAACTTACTCTCTAATCATTTTTGAAGGTCATAGTACCATGGTCGATTATCTCCACTCAATTATATAACCAATTTTCTTAAGTAACATAATGTCTCAACATAGTAACCACTAATGGCTTTATTAATTTTGCCAATCCATCCCATAGCAACACCAAAGTGGTAAAAGAATTGGCTAACATGTTCTCTTCACATTGTAAGTGCTTGAAAAAACTCATCAGCTACCTATGAAATAACCAATATTGAGTCACTCATCACCTCTATATCTTGTACTCCTAGGCATTATTAGGGTCTCTAACCAAAAGAGGCATGCCTCATATTATGACCCTAAAATCTAACTTTTTTGCCATAGGAAACATTTTCCCTTCAAGTGATATAAGGATAAAGACTACTCCAACTCATTTCTTGTTCATGGCTTTGTCAAAGTATATTTTCTAAACCTTGTACATCTATATCTTTTAGCTCCTCCTTTAGAAATTATACCTATTCATTATTTTCTTTTAAGATCAGTTGCTATGATAAAAAAAAAAATTTTTATAATTACTCTTCCCTTCATCATTTTCTTGGTCACATAATTTCTATTAAATTCTAATAAGAGGATTAACTATCTAGCTAACTTCTTAGTCAAGGATGATGTTTCACATAAGTACTTGATAGGATCAAATCTTGAAACCACCTCAACTGGATAAGACCAAAAATAAAATCATAATTTTTTAATGGCCTAAACCATTGTGAAGCAAGTCTTCTGAATTTGATTATATTTTTCCTTATATGAGAGAAGTTTCTTCCTAAGATAATAGATGACATGCTCTATCCCTACCTCATCTTTTTATGCCAATATTACTCACTGAATTTACTTCAACGTATAAGTACAAAATCAAAAGTTTCTTAGGCTTAAGTGGCCCCAACATAAGGGGATTGGGAAGGTACTCCTTAATCTTATTAGATGTTGATTGGCATTACTTGTTCCAAATGATAGTTTGATCCTTTCTAAGGGTTTAAATATACACTAATAGATGGTGGTTAGTATTGCTACAAACTGATCAATGTGTTATAGTTGACTAAGAAACCCATCAACCTCTTTTTTTTGTTTTTTTAATCTTTAAGAGGGCATTTCCTTGATTGCCTTGATCTTATCTAGGTTTATTTCTATCCCTTTTTGGCTAACCACATATCTTAAAAGCTTCCCCGTGGATACCCCAAACACACAATTTTGAAGGTTGAGCCTCAAATTATACTTATTGATTATTTGAAGTTTTCTAGTGCTTTAAAGTGTCCTTTTCTTGTACTAGACTTTATAATTATATCATCAACATATACATGTACTTTTTTATGAATCATATCATTGAAGAGAGTGGTCACCATCCTTTAATAGGTTACTTTAACAGTCTTCAATCTAAATGACATCGCCATATAGTAAAACATTCCATACTTCATTATGAAGGTGATCTTCACCTTATTAGATACCCATCCTTATAGGTTAACCTAAGAACCTATGTATCAAGAAATACATCATGCTAGTTATAGCTTCATACATAATAATAAGTCAAAATGTGGTAATGTAAAGTTTTCCTTAAGAGATGGCTTGTTTAGATCTAGATAGTTGACATAGTTGTAAACATTCACTCAAAGTAGTGCAATCTTACTTTTGACTTATGCCTTTTTTAGCCATTGAGAGACTAAGAGGATGTAGAATCATATTTTGGTATAATCCTATTTTTGGAATGGGTCATCGAGAGATATTGAACTTGGGGTCTCACACTGATAAAGCCTCTAAATAAAATTAGAAGTCGCCACTTGACATTGGTTAGGACAAGATTTAGCATAAGAATGTATCATCTAATTTAGGTCTTAGAGGCCCAACATATCTTCACCTTATTAGAGATCGAGTTTGAAAATTAGATACAACCTAGGGAAGGCGTTAGAAGCTTTGGGTCATCGTAACATTAGTTTGGCCTTCATTTGAATTCTGATTTGCTTTAAATTGTTACTTTTACTAATTAATTTTTCATTAATACCGATCCACCTAAATAATAAATAACTCATGAAAAGGGATATTATAGAATCCCTCTTATTAGAGCCTTGTCCCAACAAGATCATGATTGGATGGATGGCATATTAGATACAAAGTTGACTGGCTCTAGCATAAGTGAGAGATTGTTAGTATATGTCGTATGTATCCGCAGCTCATGTATTAAATAATATTCATGTAAATATATGTTAATTATCACAAAGCTCATGGAGCGAACATACTTTTACACACACACACACACATATATATATATTCAAAATATATTAAGTCTCTTAAAAAAAAATTATGCATTATAATTTTACAATGATTTGGTTAGAAAATGATAAAATAATAAATCAATCATAAGTAATGATAGCAAAATTAAAATTATAAATAAATAAATATATTGTTATTAATAATCAACTCCATGGATATATTTACTTTTTAACAAAAATAGAATCTACAAATACAAAAATTCAAATTACATAATTTTTTGAATTGTAGTTGTTGGATAGTCTACCTGTTGTCCGCTATTATGTATGATATTTAATCATACACTTTTTTATATATTTTTTCACAAATTAAAAAGTAAAATCTATCTAAAATTGAAAAATAAACACCTTTTAAATTATAAAACTCTAATAAAGAAGATATAGGTGGATTCTACCATAAGGTATAGATATGGTGCTTGTAAAATTTTTTTTTTTTTTTTTTTGGCACTTAAACCAAGTATCCTCACACATTTTCAGATATAAGATTATTTCTATTAAGGCTAGGAGCTGATTATGTGTAACTTATAAGTGCACATTATTCGTGTAAAATAAAATTTTAAATTATATATGTAATTTATTTAGTATTTATAATTATTTTATCCAAAGTAAAAATTATATAAAATGATAAATAATACTCTGCATCTCACAAAAATAGATTTACTTCTATTTTTATGGAGATTAAGAAAATATTATTAATGTAGTTGAAACAATTAATTTTACTTGTACTTTTCTAAATAGGATAGTAACTATAATTAAAGAATAATAGTTCATATTTATTGATGACAAGACATATTAAATAAAGGTATATTAAGAAATTAAGAAATTATACTTTTAAAAAAGAAAGTGGACTTTGGGCTAAGCATCAATTTATTCGATTTGATTTTTTTATCAAAATCAAATTTTATATTTTTAAAATTGAATCAAATTGAAATTTTTGAAAAAATCAAATAAACCAAATTTTATATTTACAAATTGAATCGAACCAAATTTATAAAATTTTGATTTGATTAAGTTTGATTTAGTTAAATTAGACATTTTAAATTGGTTCAATTTAAATTGGTTTGATTTATTAATAATTTTAATTTATTTGACTTGTCTATAAAAAACTAATAGAAATAGAAAATCAAAATTTGTTAAAAATAAAATGAAACCAAATTGATTTTAATTGAATAATCAAACTAAACCAATCAAATAATATCAATTTAGTCAATTTTTTCTAAAAAAATCTGTTTTTACTCACCTTAAAGTGGACTATAATCTAAAAAGATGAAAAAAGAGTGTAAATTTATTGTAATGAAATGAAAAGAGTAACAAATTAATATATTATTAACTTCAGTCTCAATTAAATTTAAGTAATTATTTGATATGTATCAAATAATTGTGTATAATAAAATCATATATCATTATTTTATATTATGTTATAAAAACTACCATATAAAAAAATCTAAATAGAAAATTAAAAAATTTAATGGCCATATAAAAAGATCTTCATTAGGAAATTAAAAAAATCTACATTGTAAAAATTTTAAACAAAAGTTTTGAACAATAAATTAAAAAATTTTTAAAAGTAAAAATTCTAAACAACTTCTAAACAAAAAATTAGAAAAACCTAAAAATTAGAAAATTTCAAAATAGAAAGCTAAAATTTAAATTAATTTCATTGATTGTTCAAAAATCTAAATATATTAGGACTAATAATATCTAATGAATCAGCAGAATTACTTCGTTTAAATTTACAAATTTTCTTTTAAAATTATGTTATATAAGATTGAAGATATGAATAAATAGACAATCATTTATTATAATTATCTTATATATATATATATATAGTTTATAATTGTCTATTAATTTCATTTATGATTATAAAATACTTAATGTTATTTATTTGATTGATTATAAAAAATTATTTCATTCAAATTTAATAAATTTTATCTTAATATTGTGTCATATAAGATTAAAAGCGTGAATCAAAAAATAATTTTTTGTGAACTATTGTCATTCACAATTACAAACTTAACAAATTTTATTTTATTATTTGATTTACTTGTCAATAATTTTTTGATAAATAATATTAATCATTCAATTAATTATTTAATTTAAAATAAATATTAAATTTATTTCAAATTATTATTACAATAATCTCACTCAGTACTCGAATTTACAACCAGTATTACTTAAATAGTTGAAAATTATATTTATTATAATATTTATACCACATTATAGTGTTAACTGAAAATATAATATCAGAATCATAAGAACAAAATTCTTAGTAATAAGAGATACAATAAATAAAACATAACGAAAATGATAGTAATAATCTATTTATGGAAAATAGATTATTGAGGAACCTCGCCACCGATATATTCGGATCGTATTCCCAAAAATACTATCGTAACCTATATCGTAATTGTTGGATTGAACATTCATCCCACCATTTATTGAGGAACTATTAGATGCTACTTTCAATTATGAAAACAGACGCTGTATGCTTTAAATTAAATCAAATAATGTTCTTAAAGGAAGATAACAATCCATTTGTTTGACATGATACGTTTTTTTTTTTTTTTTTCTTTTTAATTAGGATTTAAAATGGTTGGGACTCCTAACTTTAGGACCTTATAAATGATTCTTAACTATTAATCCTATAAACATACTACAAGATTGGCATTTCCTACGAATTAGCAATCTTCATATCCTTCATCAATGCATGCAACGTATCATATATGCTCTCAATTTGAGGATGTGATGGAGATCCCACAAAAAATTCATGTACAGTTCCATTAATGCTGATCCAGCTATACCCCGGCTGTTTCTTGATTCCATTCTCCCTCATGAACCACCTCAGCACAGATACATCACTCCATTGCTGATCAGCTGCAAGTACATTGGCTAGCATCACATAACCTCCAGAATTAGTGGGGTCTACTTCAACAAGCATTTTGTAAATAATTTTAGCCAAATCTACTTTTAAGTGTAGCAGACAACCTCCAAGCAATGCCCCCCACACAAAATTATTTGGCTTGAACGGCATGGAAGCAGCAACCTTGATTGCTTCTTCCAAATCGCCCTCTCGGGCAAGAAGATCAACGTAGCAAGCATAATGTTCCAATTTAGGGAGGATAGAAAAGCATGAGCTCATGTCTAGGAATATTCTTCTTCCTTCTGTTGATAACCCTGAGTGGCTGCAAGCACATAAAAGGCCAAGGAAAGTTCCTGCGTTGGGATGCAAACCAAACTTTTGCATTTTGGAGAAAAGCGTAACTGCCTCCCGCCCTTCACCATTCATCGCAAGACCCATTATCATGGCATTGAATGAGACGACATCTTTGGAAGCCATCTGGTTGAAGACCTCCCTCGCCTTGTCCAAAGTCCCACATTTGCAGTACATGTCTATCAATGCAGTGGCTAGAAATGTATTTGATTCTAGAACACCTTTGCGCCCCCTAGATTTCATGTATTCATGAACCCACCTTCCAAGCTCTAGATCACCAATTTCAGCACAAACTGAAAGCACGCTAACCATTGTAACATGGTTAGGTCTACAAGTAGGATCCTCCACCATTAAGCGAAAAAGATTCAAAGCCTCCAAAGGATAACCATTTTGAACATATGCATTTATCATGGAATTCCAAGGAAGCACACCTCTTTTCCCACTATCACTAATATCATCAAATCTTTCCCTACTCTCGTCAATCTTTTCCCATTTCCCATATAAATAGACAAGAACATTGTTGAGTGAATCACACCAAGAATTCTTGGAACCAAGACTGATAATAAATTCTGAGAAAACTGTTACCCATTTCTCAATTTGGTGGATCTCAAGACTCGAACACGCCGACAAGATGCTAACCATTGCATCATCCGGTGGCCTCAAATTCTCCTCAACCATCAAACAGAAAAGCCTCAAAACTTCCTCAGAATGACCTGACTGAGCAAACCCAGAAATCAAAGAAGTCCAACAACAAACCACACTTTTCTCAGGGATTTCATCAAACAACATACGTGCAGAAACCAAATTTTTATACCTTTTTGCATACACAGCTAAAAGACCATTGCAAAGAAAAGGATCAGTAATAAAACCAACTTTTAAGATGTAAGTATGAACTTGTTCCACATAAACAACATTTTTGGAACCAAAACACGACTTCAAGATAAAAGAAAATGTCAAGTCATTAGGAGAAAGAGACTGCCGTTTTAACTTCCGGAAGAGAAAGAAAGATTGATAGGAATGACCTTCTTGTGCAAAGATTCTGATAATGGCATTGAATGGAAACAAATTGGGATTTTGCAATTGGTTAAAAACCCGAAGAGAAACATCAGATGGGTAGTGGCCAATGAGACGAGTTGCTATCAAGTTGTCTTGATGGGCATGAAGACGGAAGACTTTGGCATGGATTTGGAGAAGATGGGGATGCGGAATGCGACCTTGCAAGAGTGTAGAGAGACTAGTAGTGAAGCTTGGAGGACATGAATTGCCAGAAAGAGAATGACGAAAGTTGAAGTAGTAGCAGGTTTTCGAGTTCAAGTAGTCAGGAAGAAGTTGAAAAATCGGATGGAAGCAACGGTTGTGAGTTTTGAACGTGTGAAGTGTCATATCAAGACCCAATTATTCATAAAAAAACTGGACTTTTCATTTTCTGCTGCTCGTTTTCAGAAAGCTTCTTGCACTAAGTGAACAAAAAGTGCCATTGGCAGATACAATTACGGAATTAGCTGTAGTTTGCAGGAAATTATATCATCCACTTCAAATGCGTGAATAGCACTTTGCACTAGGGATGAGCAAAAATCAAACCAAATAAAAAAAATTTGATCCAACTGTTAATATTTGATCAGTTCAGTTCTATTCTTTAATGAAAATATGTTTAGTTTGATTTTAGCTTTAAAAAAATTTTGATTTTCAGTTTTTACTTCAATTTTTTACATAAAAAACGAAAAAAATCAAATTATTAATAAATCAAATTAATTTAAAAAATATATAATTTAATTAAATCGAATAAAACCTAACTGAAATTTTATAAATTTAATTCAATTTGATTTGTAGATACATGTATTTAGATTATTTGGTTTGGTTTTGTTTGCTTTTTCAAAATTTTGATTCAATTCGATTTCAAAAATATAAAATGGGGTTTATGTGATTTGGTAAAAAAAATTGAACAAATAAACTAAACCGATCGAATATTCACTCCCCACTTTACACTCATAAATATATGAAATTCAGTTAAAATTAAAAATATATATATAAAAAAAAAAAAGACAAATTGAGGAAAGAGAGGGGAACTTAATTTGAATATATGACTCATAAACTTTTAGATGCGCTAATTATAAAAATAAACTATACTAAAGTAGATATACATAAAAAGAGGATGATATATCTAAATTCATTCACATAGAGAATAATTCAAAATGGCCTGGAGGTTTTATATTTTCTCGAAAAGATGTAACTTAAGATTGCTGTGAGTGGGAAAAATGAATTCATACAGTCAATCTCAATTAATTTGAGATTAAAATTTAAGTGAGTTTAGCTAAAAATATAAAGAATGAATCTTGTTTTTTTATGAAAAAATATATTTTTTTAATTTTATAATTTGCCATTATTTGTAGATTGGTGAAGTATATATAAATATTTTCCTATGGACATTTAAATGTGAAATGTTAGATATAGCGAGCTATGGGGTGCTTTTACCGGATTACAACTTCCTTGGGATAAAGGATTTTGGCACTGTGAATTGGAGGCTGATAATCAAAGTATAGTGAATATGATGCTGAGGGAACAGAACTGCCAAAATACTAATCGTGCTTTGGTTCGGGATATCAAAAAACTTCTAGATAAATTTATCTGAAGGCTAATTTTACTGCCGATTATCTTTCTTGGTTGACACGCACTTCTTTGAGAAATCTCCAAATGGAATGTTATGGTCACTTCTTCACGACACGAGTGGCATCACTTGTCCCAGATTGTGTATAGTGTAGTTCTGAGGTATTGCCTCTTTTGTTAATAATAATAATAATAATAATAATAATAATAGATCAAATTATTTTTAGGTTGAATCAATTTTATGTTACATATTTTCTTAGATAGATTCAAATAAAATCACTTTGATTACCATCAAATCGAGTTGAGACATGAAAATAAAAAAAAAAAAATTCATCTTATTTTTTAAAAATTTTGATTTGACTTTTTAACAAAGAAAATATTATTTTGTTAAAAAATTTTACATATTTTTTAAAAATTTAAATAAGACCAAATTTTAGATTACTCGGATTGGATCGAGTCTATTAATTTAAATTGACTCACATGTTGCATTAGAGTTTAGATCAAAATTGATTAAATAATTGTTAAGTCATTTCAAATAAAAATTATTTTGAACTTTCTTTTTAGGTCAATTGAGTTTGAATTATTTTTTCTATCAGACTCGAACTATGTCATAACTGTCACCTCTAATTATTACTCATGAAGATTATGTTTAGATAAATATTATTATAGCAAGTGAATGAAATTGATATAGTAATGTAAACAAATATAAAAATAAATAAATAAAAATTGATTATATATATATATATATACTAATCAATGGCTACTATATTTGCAGTCTTAATAAAAACTATAAGTATTTATTATTCAATAATAAAAATAGTAATCATCTATCGAGACGTAACCATTAAAAACTTTTATATATATATATATATATATATATATATATATATATATATATATATATATATATATATATATAAGAAATAGTTGAAAAAATCTAGCTAGAGCCCCCGA
>CATIWR010081683.1:0-13300 GCA_949677035.1 Omphalea diandra
AAGATTAACCTTGGTATTTAAGATGTAGCACTTGCACCCAAAGACTCTTAGATCTGATAACTTAGGCTTTCTACCATTCCAAAGCTCATAAGAAGTTTTATTAAGAATAAGTCTTTTAAAAACACGATTTGCAATGTAACATGAAGTATTGATAGCTTCAGCCCAAAAGTAATTAGGCAATGAATACTCATTGAGCATAGTTCTAGCCATCTCTACTAGTGTTATATTTTTTCTCTCTACAACATGATTTTGTTGTGATGTTCTAGGAGTTGAAAAATTATGAAAAATCTCATTCTCTAAATAATAAGATTCAAAAGATTCATTTTGAAATTCTTTTCCATGGTCACTCCTTATAGAAGAAATAAAGTAACCCTTTTCATTTTGAACTCTTTTTGCAAAATTTTTGAAAGTATCAAAAGTGCCATGCTTATGAGCTAGAAAGGATACTCAAGTAAACTTAGAGTAATCATCAACTAGGACAAGTGCATATCCACCTAAACTAACACTCCAAGTAAGTCCAATTAAGTCCATATGGATAAGTTGAAGAGGTCTAAATGTACTTACAATATTCTTTGCTTTGAAAGAGGATAGATGTTCCTTTCCCATTTGGCATGCTTCATATGTCTTGTCTTTTGAGAACTTTAGCTTGGGAAGACCTTCCACTAGCTTTCCTTTTAATAGGCTTTGTAGGAGCTCTATGCTAGTATGACCAAGTCTTTTATGCCAAAGCCAAGCTTCATTGCTAAGTGACATAAGACACTTGAAAGATTGGTTAGCCAAATTGTCTAAGTCAATTATGTAGGTATTGCCCTTCCTTTCACCCTTGAAGACTACCTTTTTATCCACCAAAGTGGTAACTCGACATTATCTAGGGTCAAAGGTGACTTTATTACCCTTATCACAAAATTGCCTTATACTGAGCAAATTATGTTATAAACCATCTACAAGTAGAACATCATCAATAAGAGAACAATCATTCTTACCAATTGTTCCAATGCCAATTACCTTACCCTTGACATTATTTTCAAAAGTGACATTGCCACCTTCCTTCTTTTTAATGGTCATGAATAGCTTCTTACTGTCTGTTATATGCTTTCAGCATCCACTATCCACATGTCAATCATTCACTTCATTGGTGACTTCCAAACAATCCTACACAATACAAATAAATTATTTTTGTTTAGGTACCCAAGCATATTTGGGTCTTAGGCGGTTAGGTCTAGAAGGGTCCTCCAATTCAAGGTGAGCCTTCCTAATGTAACAATGAATATTTATATGACCAAACTTCATGCAATAATGATATTAGAGTTTAGACTTGTGAATATTGCTCTTATACATGGCTTTGGTATGACTATAGGTACTTTTCATACTATAATGATGTGAGTGTAAACATGTTCATAAATGGTAGGGTAGAAGAGAACTTTCTATATGTGTTGGGGTAAGCATGTTTCTTAATGTATATGTATCTATGGTTAGCCCTTTTGGCATAAGCTTTGAGCCTTTATGTGTCTTTCCTTTACCGTTGGGCATTGGTGGCCTAGTGTTATGAGCACTCTTCTTTCTAACTACCTTAATACTAGATGTTTGAGGTGTTGAAGCTCTAATAAAAGTGATGAGAGAAGGATTAGATAATAAGGAGGCTTCATTGAAGCCAAGACTATGTCTAAATAATTGGGGTCTTTGAGATACAATTAATATGTCTAAAGCTTCCTTCTTTTTATGCAACTTAGAAATGGAATTTCTAAATTCAATTACCTCTCCTTTCAAGGTATCATTTTCCTTTCTTAAGGAATTTAGAGAAGATGAAGACTTAGAAAAACTCTCTATAGACTTTTTGAGTTCTTCATTTGAAATCCACATCTCGCTTATAAGATCATTTAAGGATTTAAATTCATCCTCTAGTTAGAAGCATTTTTTTTCTTATAAGTTTTCATTTGCGACTTATATTCGTCACTTCTTAAAGTAAGATCTTCTAAGAGCTCATTATCTACATCATCTAATTCATCATAATTTTGAAAAGAATAGGGTGAAGAGCTTACTTCATTTTAAGAGTCATCTTGTGCCATGAAGCACAAATTCACCACTTCCTCCTCTTCATCCTCTTTACTTGAGCTGTCATCCTAAGTGACTTTGAAGCTCTTCTTCTTCTCCTTATTCTCTTTCTTCTTCTTTTTTAACTTGGTGCAATCATACTTAATGTGACCTTGTTTGCCACACTTAGAACATGTAAGCTCACCCATTCTTTCTTTGAGGTTTAAAGTTGCTCTCTTGAAGCTTCTTATATCTTTTCTTCTCTTTATCAACTCTTTTGTTCTTCTAGAAAGCATAGCCAGCTCCTCCTCTTCTTTATCATTATCTTCCTCACTTAAAACAACCTATAGTCCTTTTTCTTTGGATGAAGATTTGAGAGCTAACGTTTTCTTTTCTGCTTTGTCATTCTTGTCCCTTTGCCTTCTCATCTTCTTCATCTCCTCATCCTTCTTCAAGGCTAGCTCATGAGTTAGAAGGTTGCCTATAAGGACATCAATTTACACATTTCCAATCTTTAGATTTGACTTTTGGATGCTACAAACTCTAGTGCCAAATTTCTCAAGAGGTAAATATTTAAACATTTTTTAGTTTATCTCATGATTGGTGAGTATCCTTCTGAATTTCCTCATATTTATGACAATTGATAGGTATAACATCCTTAACCTAAATCATATGCATTTTAATTACATTATATTTGAATATATGCATTGGATAAATGATTTTTTAGACATATGAATAGGATAAGCATGACAATGACACTTGCACCATTGCATTTGGGACACTTGAACGTATATGTAATGTTTGTATAGTTGCATGAAAAATTATCTTATGTTGTGTGCATGTTATAACATCATAAATAATGGTGTTATAGAGCTTATTTATAAATATAAGGAGCATCTAGGGATTAAGAGATGGAAGGAGGTGCTTAAGGAGTGAAGAAAAGGGACTAAAAGAGGGAAAGTCAACTTCCAACCAATAGAAATGAAATACCATGATTTTGTCATGTTACAATAGGTCTACAAGTGGAATTTTTAACCTATTAGGATCAAAATAGAGAGGTTAAATATGAGGTACAATAGAAGAAAAAAAGAGCTAAGGAAGAAAGAAAGAAAGGAAGAAGAAGAAGAATAAGAAGAAGAGGGAGAAGAGTGAGCTACCTATGAAAGAATTCTAAGGTTTTTTGGTTATGGGAAAGAGATAAGTTAATTTATCTTCTTCTCACATGAAATTAACCCCTCATGAGATGTTTAATAATGCATGGTTAGTAAGAATTATAGATTATTTGAGGTAGAGCTTATGTATGGAAGTTGAAATTCAAGAGAAATAAGAGTTGATTGTGTTAGTTTTGTTGTTAGAGTAGAATCTTTTATCCACGATTCCATAACCCTAGAAGAGGAATTAAGGAAAGTGTAAAATATAAAAGTTGTACCTTTATGCCCTATCTAAATTCATATGAAATAGTTTTGCTTGATTTGGTGTGTGTGAGGAGATATGACTCCTTAATTAGGGTTGGTTCATAATCAACTGAAATCACCTCAGTCTTTCTGTTTTCACATATTTTGATGACTTTATGTACTACTTTAGACAAAGTGAAAAACAAGAAATTTGTAGGGTTGTATTCCCTCTAAATACTATAAGCAGTTTTGATTGATGATTGATGTGTTGTTTGGAAAGAGATATGACTCATTGACTGTGACTGACCCTATACCCATATTAAACCTTGTCAGTCTTTTAATTCTGTTTTCCAAAAATTTGATGGGCCATAGATTCAAAATTTGGTGATGTGTAAAACTTGAAAGTTATATATTTATGTATGAGAATATGTTTGCCAAATTTAACATGGTTGTTGAGATATTTTTCCTTCATTATGATTGATTATCAACATGTTGAAAACCTACTCACCCTGAGATTGGTCATTCATTTTGGTGACCTTATAGACTGAATTAGATAATGAGTAAAACATGAAAAATGTTCATTTATGTGTTCTCTAGCTACTGGTAAATCATTTTTGCAATTGGATTTGTAAAATTTGAGATATATCTAATAACATAAGACCTACTTAGGTTGAGATAACATTAAAATAGGGCAAATTCTTAAAATTGACCACAAATTATGTAATGTATATTTTTGACTGAATTTTTGATATAGTGTACCCATATATGTCTAGTTTAATATAAAAAAAATGAATCATTCATTTGGATTTGTGAGTTAAAAGTAATCATAAAAACAACCTATCAAGTTCGTGATATTTTACTAGAGCGTTTTTACATAACAAGATGAAAATCTTACTTTATCATCATGGATTGATTTGGTGTATTGAAATAGGTCCTCAAGGCATTGAAGATAATAGTGGGAATAATCCAGGACCATCCACAGCTTAATAAGCTTGAAGGAGGAGGTAAGTAAATAGCTAATGGTATTATACGTGTGATTGATTAAATGCCATGGACATATACTCAATGATTGATTAATAAGCTTGAAGGAGAAACTACAAAAGGGGTCTTTTTCACTCATATATTCTCTATAAAGATAATTTAGAATCTACTTACATATTTAGGCTTTACTTCAATATGCTTTCATATTTATATCAAAGTTATTAGAGAATTCTATAAAAGGAGAACTCTTTTTGCTTCACAGGTTAGAGTTTTTTTCTATAATTTTCTTTAGTCTCAAGTACTCATGTGTTGAACTCCTCCCAGCATCTTTTGTAATCCTTTTTATCTCTTTCCTCTCTTTATCACTTATAAACTATTGTACCTACATCATATATTTATACTCTCCATCTTTAAGCAATATGAAACAATCATGCAACTATTTCTTCACATTTTTGAAATTTTTTATTTTTAATACTCATATATATATATATATATATATATATGCGCATATGCACACATGCACACTCACCCACCCACATACACACACACACACACACACATATTTTAATAAAATAGATTTAAATTTAAATATCAAATTTTGTTGAAAATTTATTGATTATAGTTTGTTAAATTAAAAATTATTAAACCTTTTATAAACAATTTTAATACTATTTAAAGTAATTAAATATTATTAACTTATTTATATTGAAAATTTTATCGTACTTCAAAATAATACTAAAAATAAATACTTGCACAACACATAAATTGGCATAGCCCTCATTACCTCCAAACAAAAGACTTAACCAAAAGTCTTTGCAAAGTTTCAAAGTCGTCGTGCATTGCCAATTAAAAGCCTCAACTATAAGAACTTTTTTGAAAAATAATTTATCACCTCAAAAATATAATTTTATAATGTACAAAAAAATATTTTATGCTTTAATCATTTTTATTTAATCTATGTAATTTAGTTTGTACTAAAATTATACTTTGTCATATATGTCATTAATTTATAAGTGACAAAACATATAACGTCATCTAAAACACTCATGACATGATGATATGACATAACATATCAGTTAATATTATCTACCTTAATATTTCAGTTAATACACCATTAATTTTTAAAAATATAAAAAATACTATGTGATTTAGTATTTTTTTTTAATTTAAACCTTGAAGTTTTAGTTGTATCAATTTAATACCTTGTGTTAGTCATATGAGAAATAAATTGTCTAACATTTTTTATGATGCTAATATAGTAAGGAGATAAGACTTTTATAAATTATATTTTTTTTCTTTACAAAAAATTGAAAGCTATACTTGAAAATAATGAGTTTTAATTTATAACTTTAAATTTTTAAAAATTAAAAGAAAAAATTAAAGTAACAATAAAAATAGGCATAAAGCAAAAATAATTTGAATCTACCAATCTATCAAAAATAGTTTGAAATTTAATTAATATTTATAAAAGAATTTAACTTTTTATTTTTTGGTTGAAAATATTAATATTTTGATACAATGTTATTAATTAAATTTAATACAAGTTTTATTTAATTATCTTAGTTAAAAAATTAACTTGATAATAATGAGATATAATGATGCATGATGAGGTATAATATGCATTATCTCATTTTGAGTTCGTAACTACAATTTAACTAATTATTTGATTTATAACCTTTATTTTGTTCAATGAATGAGATTTAGTTTTAATATGTAAATAAAAATATAATTTGAAAAAGTTATGTCATCAAACGACTTAAGCACCTTAACACCATAAACTAATGTTAATCAATTTATCTCTCATCTAAAGATACAAAATACATGATATCATATTAATATAAATAAAAACTTAACGTCCAAATATTGAAAAATAAAAAACTATGGGTAAAGTCTTGAATATCTATTTCAAATAATATATAAAAACTTTTTAAATATAGGTATTTCAAAATATGGATGAAAATATCAACATAAATGAAAGGTATTCATTTCTAATTACAAATATATTGCATATTACATTTAAAAAAATAATATTCATTTTTTTTTGACTTATTATAAAATTTTTTGATAAGAAAAGAACATTAAATATTTAATAAATGATAAATCACTTATTTAAAGTTGAAAAATAATATTCTGCATCATTACTTTTCTTGAGATTAATAAAACTAGTTGTTGGATGAATTTGAATTTAATATATCACTATTTGTTAATTAAAAGAGAAAATTCTTGATATATTTATATTTTTAATTACAATATACTATATAAAACTAACTACAAAGACAAATTTTTTTAACTTAATTTTGATTTGTTCAAATTTAATTTTGAATAAACTTTTTTAAACAATATATTCATCAATATATTAATTTATCATAATAATATCAATAAAATTTAAATATTTTAAAATACAATAAAAATATCATTTAAAATATTATAAAAAAGATATAAAAATGAAATTATATTAAAACATAATATATCAATAGAAACATAAAAAATTTTACTTTTATATGTATAATATACTAATTAATTAGTTAAAATTAACACTACGCAATATAATTAAAATAATAAATTTTGATGCTTTTAAATTAATTGTCTCTTATCATGGTAGAAAAGGCCTTCATGTTTTTGTCATGATTGCTCTCTTGGATACAAGATACTTTGAATACTGACATGCAATCATTGAAACTGTTGAGACCTCTCTAAAAGTTGGGTCTATCATGTTTGCTTTCTATCTCAACTTCAATCAAGCCTTGAGTGATCCTCATTTGCTTTCTGCCCTGAAAGTACAAGTGCAAATCACTAGAGTCCCTCAAGTTGCCTCTGCTACTGTAGCAACTCTTCACTACCAGATGATTTATAAGATTCAAAACCATGAGCTAGATTTATCACTTCCTTATGCGAATGATGCTTTGTTGATAGTTGCAGATATCCAGAATTTTCCTATATGTATTCATATCCCAAGACATATCTCAAGGAAAGAGCTTATCCAGCTCTTGCCAAAGAAGTGGGTGATAAGTTACGAAAAACTACATGAGAACACTCAACTAATCCAAACAACAAAACCAGTTTTCTATAGCATATATGATGGAACTGTGAAACCAAAGTTTGAGAAATCTTCCACACTTTCATCTTCTACTTAGTTTTCTGAACACAATTTATGATGTGTCCTTGTGAGTTGGAGGATGATGTTCCCATTGTTCATTTCAAATCAAATGGGACACCAATCTATGCCTTCAAAAGGGATGGACATTATTATTTTGACACATGTTGTTACGATGACTGTTGTTATGATTGGGATGATGATGAGTTAATAAGGTTGAAAAGAAAGAAAAAGAAGTAAGAAAAATGTTTTGAGCTAAATCTTAGAAAAATATACAAGGATGGTGATCCTTCAAGTGGCCTACTTGGAGAACCATTAGGCAAATACGATTATTTTGTCCAATATGTTCCAAGTCCAATAATTCCTACTCCATTAACTAAACTTCCTCCTTCACCTCCCTTACCACCAAAAACACCACCTTTATCCTGAAAGCCACCTTTACCCTATTACAAACAAGCCTTGAAATGGATTAAAAAGGAATCACCTCTTCCTTCTATTCCATTACCTAACCTTAAAGCCATTCCTTAGATTTGCATGTATTGATAACCTTTCACCTTGACTTATGAAGAAGAATTTCCAGCACTTATAGACCACACAAACCCAAATACCCAATGAGGAGCATGACCAATATAAAGAATCCTATAGGTATGGATTCAAAAGGACAACCTCTTCAAATTACTTATGTGAAAGTAGTGTTGAATTGGCAGACTAGTACTGCCTAAGCACAAAGCAAAATTCTCAAAAAGATAGAGGCTAAAGTAGATCAAGTCTCTATATAAATGCAGCAAATGGATACTGAGGTCTCAAGTTAGCAAAAGGAAGTATATGCTTTGAGGATGAGACTTCAATCTCAAATTGAAGAGAGACATAATGAAGTGATAAAGATGATTGAGTGAAGGACTTATTCTTCTTATTTTAGTTAGAAGACAACTGAAATTCAAAGGCTGAAGAGTCAACTCTCTCAAATGGAAAAAGGACATGAAGAGGCAAACCTCATAACCAACTTATTATCAACCACCTTAATAAGTACCTCAACCACTAGCGTATGATCCCTTTGAAGTACCCTTACCAACTTTCATACCATTAAAACCGAAATCGATAACCCTTTACACACCAACCACAGTTGATCTTGAACATTTGGGACTTTCAATTGACCTTTTCCATAAAAAGTTAAGATCGGGAAAATTTCCCATGAAACCTAAACTAAACATATTCTTAAACCCAAAGAGTCCTTCATACAAGTATCTTCCTCCATAAAATCTATTAATAAGCCTACACTAGGTGTTATGATGATAAATCCCTTCACAGTCTACCTAAAAAGTGCCACAACCTCAATCCTTTCCTTTTTCATGGTTAATTCCTTTTTAAAGGATGATCCATCAAAATCATTATCTGCTTATGAATATGCCTTTGAATTCTTAGGAGAACCTGAGTTTGAATCATCAAGAGAAAAAGATGAAGCTCTAGCCTAGTATATGGCTAATCCTCTAACTTCAAATCCTCTTCCAAATGAATAATCCATAAATGATCTAACATACACTGTTGAAATACCAGAAGATATGGATACCAATACTAGTGGTGCATTAAAGCCATATACTCCCTTTTCTAGTAGTCATTGGTTTACTCAGGATGATATCTCTTCAGTTGAATATAAAGACAGATTTGAGGAGTTTAGAGTATGGATTGATACATAAATGAAGAAACCAGATGCAGTTCTTAAAAATGTTCTTAAAGAAATTCACTACAAGGCTCATATGAAAGCTTCAAGATTGGTAAATGGCTTTAGATGAGTATTCTAGGCTTAAAGGAATTCAAAGTCCCAGTGTATCAAAATTCTTATCATTTTAATACCATGAGTTTATGGGAAAACCCAAAGATTTTACAGAGATAGCTTGAAAGGAGCATTTTCAATATGAAGTGTTACTCATTAGTGAAGAAGGATTTAGATCTCCATTACCAATAAATGTCAAAAAGGTTTTATTAATTGAGTGGATGGTCAAATCCTAATCTCAAACAAACATTCATTACTTCCCTTCCTGAATCTATAGTGACATCAATGCAATCTCTAATTCAATAGGAAGACAAGATAATGAATGGTGTCTTTTGGAGAAATGTACCAGATCATGATACAAGCCTTAGAAAGATTATGTGAGCATTGAAAGGTTATTGTCCAAATGTTAAACAAATAGAAAGATTTTGCTCTAAAAACTATCATGTCGGAGACTAAACTTATTGGTGAAATGAAATAGTGACTCAAAGAATTGTTACTACCTTTAAAAAAGAAGAAGCATTATTTTAAAATGAAATGATAAAAAAGGCCCTCGAAGGAGAAAAAGTTTTGTGGCAAAAAGAAGTGTGATAGATGTTATATGTGTGGGAAGAAAGGATATTATGCAAAGAACTGTCCAAACAAGCTAAAACAAACATCAAAGATGATCCAACAGATTCAAATCTCAATAACAGTTAAGCTAAATGATACAGATATTGAATCTCTTTTTTCTATCGACGATGAAGCTTTACTAGAAATAGTTTTTGCTATATAAGATTTCTCTTCCTCATAATATAAAATGGAAGAATAATATGTAGGTCATTTCCATTCTATCAATTCTATAACTCCTTTTTCTTATTTTCTTCTAAAATTGCTAAAGCAAATGGAAATTAAAAAAGGTCACCCAATTCCCTTGACATATGTTTACATTCTTCTAGAGAAAAATGACAAAGGAATTGGGTGGCTTTTTTTAATTTCTATTTGCTTTAGCAATTTTATAGGATAGTAAGAAAGAGGAGTTATAGAATTGATTGAATGGAAATGATCTGCATATTGTTCTTCCTTGTCTTTCTTTTTATCTTTGTTAAGTATGAATAGAGATGATATGGGTGAACTTCAATTACTATGGTATACAAGTGATAGAAAAATACCATTGAAATGTAAGGGAACTCTTCTGGCCAACACCATGATCCTTCATTCCTTATTAAAAAATCTAAAAAGGCATTGATTTTTAGGAAAGGGTACTCAACGTGAAAACCAAATATGTTTAGGAAAATAGAACCATACATTTTGCCTAATAAGGATTGGTAGATAAAGACTTATTTTTTAATGAGTTGGGAATACCGAGTGTAGGAAGTGGGAAACTGAAATTCTAGAAGTTTTCCATATTTTAGGTATGACTAGGGATTTGTAGAGGGGGATGCAAAGGAAGCAATGAAGATTAAAGGAATGACTTGGTCTTGGTGAATAGAGCGATCATTTGAGGTCTTGACAGAAGAACAAGGATCAAGTTCTTGTCTCCTTTTATATGCTCAACTTCGAAGGTGTACTTACTGAACTTGTCTTTCCAATGAAGTAATTGAGGATGTGACATATTTTTTTCTTGAATTAAAACATCTTTTAGGAAGGACAAATAGTCAATGAAAACTGTAAAATGATGTCTAATCAGATGGAATTCGAATTTCTTTATACAATTTTTTACTGTCAATATCTCTTTGAAAGTGGAGTGATAGTAGAGTTTTAAATCCTTGAAAGACTACGCCCTCATAGGCACATATTCTTTTCTGCTTCTCTTTTTCCTCTAGGAGGACTGCACCCTAATAGTGATCACTTACGTCCATTTATAATATTCTTTTCCTTATAAAGGGAATCTGAAATGCTGACAAGTTTTGCATCTTTGCTTTAAAGTGTTGATAATTGTTATCTATTCATTTGTCGACTGTGGGGGATTCTTTTCAATATTTGTCTTAGTGGATTTGCCTTTTTTGTGAACTATAGAACAAAATCTATCAAATAATTAGCAATTCCAATAATTTATTGTATTTGTTTATAAGTGAGATCCTTATTAGAAAACTTTAATAGCTCAACTCCAATGTGTGGACCTGGTTTGTACTGGCCATCTTAGAAAAACATTTTCGAAATATTTGATCTTCTTCGAGGCCACATGCATTTTAGTGGATGGTAGTATTACACCATACTTTTTTGTCAATTTAACAAATTGTGTTAGGACCTATTGATGAAAATCTTGGTCTACTGAAAATAGGAGGATGTCATCAATGTAGACCAACACACTATGAAGGATTGGTTTATTGATCTTTATCATTGCCTTCTAGAACTGCAATAGAGTAACTTTTAGTCCAAAGGACATAATTGTCCACTTTAGTGCCTATTGGGAACACAAAAAGCCATTTTGGGATGATTTTTTGGTTTGATGCCAAGTTGCCAAAACCCTGCTTTAAGATCAAACTCAGGAAAATACTTTGCAAGTCTCTTCTTCCTACGAACTTATTCTGATCTTTTGTTTACATAAAATACTTAGTAGACCCAATTTAACTTGGTTAACTCAATGATTCCTTAGGCTATGAGCTGAGAGCATTCTTGATAGACCAAACTAAATCATTTGGACTTATTCTTGGATGCGTTGTTTTAGTGAGATTTATGCCCTCATTTTGTTTAAAGGGTAAATAGATTAAAAAAAAAAGTCTAGGTTGGTCCATAATGGGCTTAGGTGTTTGGCTAGGATTTTGTATGGCTATTGGCACAACAGTTGGTTTTGATGTCTTGTTAGATTGTGGTAGGTTTGCAATTTTTCTACTCAATCTTTTCTCTTCTTTAGGTGATTATTTAATGTGAGCATAAACATTATTTGTAAAGGTTGTAATCTGAGCCTGTAAAAACACTAAGAGAGGTTGTTGTGTGAGCCTTCAAAACACAAGTGTAAAAGTTTGGTGTGAGCTTGAAAACACCACTAGAAGATAATGAAACACCCAATTGCTGAGAATTGGGGAGTGAACGTAGGGTCAATTATACTCAAACCACTATAAATCTTGTGTCTCCATTCTACTAATTTTCTTTCTTGCCATCTTATTTTAATTTTTATACACCAATTCAACCCCCCTCCTCTCTTCTTGGTGCCTAGGGCCAACAAGTGGTATCAGAGCGTAAACACTCAAACAAACCTTTATTAGTGAGTAAAAGATCATGGCACAAGAGGGAATCCACTCACACCTCAAGCCTCACTTTCATGGAACTGACTATACTCATTGTAAGTATAGAATGGAAATCTATCTTGGCACATATGTGGTGGACCTCTGGGATGTGGTGGTAAAAGAATGGAAGCCACCCACTAAGGCAGTGGATGGAATTGAAGAACTTATCCCAAGAGAAGAATGAGTTAAAGCTCACCGGAGATCCAATGACAAAAATAAAAGGCCAATGGTCATTCTTCTAAGCTTTATCTCTAGAGAAGAGATTGGACGAGTGTAACATTGTCAAACAGCACATGCCATTTGGAAGACACTTAAGAATTACCATGAAAGCACAACTCTAGTAAAGTCAAGCCGGTTGAAGATGTACGTAATCGAATGAGAGCTATTCATGATGAAGGACAATGAAAGCATCACCAAAATGACGAATAGGCTCCTATCTATCGTCAGCAACATGAAGAAATTTGAAAGGACTCTCACAAACTATGAGGTAAACATAAAAATCCTTAAAATCCTTCCTTGAGATAAATTTAATGCTAGAGTGTGCAACATCCAAAAGTCCAATCCGAAGATTAGAAAGGTGCCAACAAATGTCTTGATAGTCAAACTCTTGACTGATGAGTTGGCCTTACAAAAGGACGAACAAATGAAGAAGCTAAGAGGCCAAAGAGATAAACAAGAAAAAGAAAGAAGAACCCTAGCTCTTAAGTCTTCGACAAAGGAGAAGGAGGTAGAAATTACCTCAAGTGATGAAGAAAGTGACAAGGAAGAAGAGGAGCTAGCAATGCTCTCAAAGAGGACAAAGGAGTTGATCAAAAGAAGAAAA
>CATIWR010081744.1:0-18616 GCA_949677035.1 Omphalea diandra
ATAAGAGATAATAATTAATAATAAATTTTTATTAAATTAAATAACTGATTAAAAATAACAAAAACTCTTCTACAAAAGAGATGAAATAATAACACTAAAACAATACCTCTTAATAACATGAAACAAACCAAACAAAAATTAATAATATTTTCAACTACGAGAGATAAAATCAACACAAATTAAATAAAATAAAGTTAACTTATCAAACACTAAAAATTGATGAAAGATGTGTTTATTTCTTGTAAAATACTCAACCTGAAAATATCACGAAAGATGTGTTTATTTCCTGTAAAATACGTAACCTTAAAATATCAAAAGAATAAAATTACGCTTTGACTTATTAAAAATAAGTAATAAAGATGTATAACATAATTTGATTTATTTAGAGGTTTGCTAATGATTAGGTTAGATTAATTTTAGATTGGGTTAATATTAATCACACTTTTAAGATAAGTTTGTATCAAGTCAAACTGCAAAAATATAATAAGTAATTATGTAACTTTTTACACCTAAACATAATTGACTACAAAGTAATAAGACAAAATTGGTTAGCTTATATAGGTTTTTAGAGTAAATGGCATGCCCAATTAAGGGAGTTGGGAGTAGTTCACAACACCACACGATTGTTTTCATATCATAATCAAGTTGATATGATAATGACAAAAAAAAAAAAAAGATTAATTTAAAATTTATTAGTTTTGAGTTGATGTCTTTTCTACTACTAATATTATAACTCTTTATATGCAAATTAGAATGGAAAGATAGCTTGAGTCCAAGTATGCCAATTATCATTGTGGTCCTTTCTTTTGTTTGTTCGTACAAGGCAATTCCTCCTCTTTAATTCCTTATTGCTATTTGCATGTAATATAATGGTGGTGATTTCTGAAGTACTTCTAAGGCATTATAATTAAAACGTGTTATTATATAATTTTATTAATATTTATATGTAATTTTTTATAAGAAAACTTACATATTGAGTAGAAGTCATGCATTAAAATAAAATATATGTAAAATTTGTATATTATATATAAATTATTTATTTTATTATATAAATATATATAGTTACATATTAAGATAAAAGAATATGTAAAATTTTTTATATCACATACAAATTATTTATTTTATGTAATTATATATAAAGATACTATAATTAAAGTAATTTGAAAACACTCCAAAAGAACACCTATATATTATTATTAATAAATATAGTCTCTCGTGATACTTATAATGTGTTATTTTTAAAGGTGTGTTTGATTTTTTTTATAAATTAAGTATATAATTTTATCATTTTAAATTTATTTTTATATTAATTTAAATTAAAACTTATATTTATTTCATTCATTTTATATAATTATTTTTTATTTTACATTAAATATAAGTAACATGGGTTTACTGAATCGTATTTGACGTGAATTTTAAAATAAATAATATTCACACTAATGATTAATTTTGTTGATTATTTACATCTTATATTTGATTTATATACGGCAATAACATTATTTTTCACATTACTTTTCATGTCATTTTAAGAGTGATCCAACACTATTTTATGGGTGAATATTATAATATTGTTTAATTATTACATTATAATATTATAATTAACAATTTATCGTTAGATTAGATAAAAATTATGATTCAATATTAAATTAAATAAAGTTAAATAACATTAGATTAGATCATATTGTTTGATGAAATCATTATAAATTTCATGAATGTAGAATTCACTATATTTCATTTCCTGATATATTAAGCTAAACAAATAGATAGTCTCGAGCCCACAGCAACAACAGACCAAATTCATTATGATATTATAAATTTCGTGAATGTAGAATTCACTATATTTCATTTCATGATATATTAAGCTAAATAAATAGACAGTCTCGAGCCCACGACAACAACAGACCAAATTCATTATGTTTGGTTTGGCTTCAAGTGGCTAGGATTTGAAATATAGAAATATATTTTTTTTTTAAAAAAAAAAAAACAGAACACTTTCTAGAAAATCAATCATTATTATATCCGTGAATTAAAAATACTTTGGACCCAGAAAAATAATAGAAGAAGAAAAAGAAGGAATTGGAATCTAATTAAAAAATGTGACCCTCACTGAATTTGGACTTTAGTTGTAAGGTCATAGCCTCTAAAAAAGAAAATTACCCTTTAATTCTCTTTAAGTTTGAACCTCTACTTGACTCATTTTGAATTTTAAAATGTGACCTTTTAACGTCCAAAAACATTTGTTATTAGAATAATAATAAACGACCTTTGAAAAATACTAGTTGGTACTGAACAGAGGACGTTCATCCAAGGATGGTGAGTTCGCACTTTAGCAAATACTGTGATGATTAATGCTTTAAGCTCTTAGGCCAAGTTTGATTTGTAAAGAATTTCAATTTTTTATGTACGTCTATATTTAAATTTTAATGCCTACGTTATCCATATTTAAATAATTTTAAAGTACTAACTTTTATTTTTCGCTTTTCATAAATAAAGTTAAATTAGGTTTTTTATGATTTAAATCTCTAATATGGAGCTTGTACATTTGATATTTAATGTATTCTTTAAGAGAAAAGAGAAAGATGATTGTAAGACAAGAAAAGATTTATAGCGTATAGACTAGGATCAACCGTCTAATATTTAAGTCAAATGTTGTTTTATAAAATAAGGTACATGAATAAAGTGTTTCGACTTATAATTGGAATCTAACTTTTTTTAATTTTTAATTTATTTTTTTGTCTTAGCTCTCTATTTATAGTAAGAAAGATGATAGGCTGCAATGATGAAGTGATAAGCCTCTCAAATCTCTTGGAAAACCTTTAAGACTTAGCCACTTTATTTAGAATAGTGACATAGTTCATCTATTATAGTCACCAATCGATTTGAAAGGATTGTGTGGGCTTCATGAATGAGAGCTTTAGCATTGAGACTTTTTGCGTAGACTTGCCTGAGAAACTTGGTTCAATATGCCCTCACATCTAGCTAGCCTATATCCCTTAGTTGCTCAGTTTGGCCTAAATAGGTCATCTCACATAAGACAATATAGGTTGATACACATATTAAGCTTCTCCCATGATTGTATTCTGTTCAAATTTGCTCGAAGCCAAAAGATTGACAAATCATCTTCCAGTCATTCTAGACCATAAGTGATTATACCAAATGACATGTATGATAATCAATGGTCTTTTAAATTTCAATCATTGTGTATACCAAAATCATATACATGGCAAGTGATTTCATTTTGATAGTCTAAACAATTTAAGTCTTAAGAGCAATATAATAATAGCTTAGTCATATGTATGAAGCTAGGCCACATAATGTATGAAAGTGTCTCTTGATCTTGATAAATGGTAAAAGACTATTAGCTTGCCTTTTCCACAACTAAGACAATTTTGAAGAGAGGCAAATCTATAATAATATCACTGTCCTTTTTAACCATGTTTTACTAGACTTGTTTTCATAAAAGTTTTTCAAAATTGCTTGTCACATCCCTTTATGTTTTTTTGGATTTTCATACTATAACATCGATGAAAATTTTGGTGCTTATCTTATAATAACCTTGAAATTTATAAGTAATTTTACTATTTGGTGTTTATCTTATAATAACCTTGAAATTTATAAGTAATTTTACCATTAGTTTGGTAGCATCTCTTTATTTACATACTACTTATCGCGGCTTCACCACTTTCCACCTTTCTAATTGCTGCTAACTAGAAGTATGATCTAATGAGGGATGATTCGCTAAAGAAAATGATAAGGCATTAAAGTTAGACTATAGAGGACTGTATAAGATCTTACCTATAGAATATGATGAAACCACCTTAAGATTTTGCTTGGTGGGGCTTTATATCCTTTAGGTCCTAAGCCCTTTAAGATGAGAAGGATGAATCCTCACATAAAGGTTTACCTTGATTTTCTTAAAAAGATATATAAGACTTTGGTTAGAAATTTTAAGTGATGAGAGCATCCGAGCTAATAGTGTGCTTGGAAAGAAACAAGTGATAGTATATGAGTAAAATCTCAAAGCCAAATTCAATTCCTATTGCTTAATTTGATCCTTCAATATGGCTATTTCCAAACTGAATCTAAATAGTTAGAGAATCTTATAATCCCTGAAATGGTTAGGGTGTTAGCATATGATCTAGCTACTAGCTTTCCATTCTTTAGGGAGAAAGAAACCAAATGAAATAGCCCTTTATACCAAACCCCTGTCCTACTACTAAATAAATTTCTCATATACTTTTTTTCTTGAATGGAAATATCACCTTATGTCATCGTACTCATTATTGTGTTTACCACTCCTAAAAGAGTACGGGTATTTTATTGTTTGCTTTTTCTCTTACCATCTATTTTATCTGGCTTTTTTCCTATATTCTAAGTCATCAAAACTTCTCTTCTTAACAAAATTCTTCAAAGAGCCACCCTAAATTAGTTGCTTAATTTCTTTCTTCAATTGAAAATATTCTTTTATATCATAGTCTATGTCTTAGTAAAACTAATAATATTTGCTTTTATCAAGGCTAAACTCATCTAACTGTCACCTGAGATAAAGTATAGGCTCTTTATTGCATTAGACCCATATTAAAATCTCTATTTGTCTAACATTTAGAGAAGCTAAGAATGTGGTGTCTTTATATCTCAATTTGTAGTAATTTGAGCATATGTTATCTCATCTTTTTTCTTCCTTCGCCTTTTATCGCATTGAACTAATTTTTGGTTCAATTAGGTCCCAGTCCCTCATCCTATTTGGTCTAATCCTGGTCTTTCAATTTTTTAAGGACAAGTCTTTCAAATAGGTTCTGGAATTTTTTAAAATCTCGGACCAGATCAGACCATACTCAAGCTTAGCCATAAGGACTATTTAACATCATTTTGAGTAAGCTAAGATTGATTAATATTGGCTTGGCAGGCCTTTTCTTAGGTGGTACCTTTTATATTGGAAGTGAGGGTTGAATGATTTAGCTTTTTGTATCGTAAGATTAAGGAGACTTCTTTGTCTTAGGAGGTATTAAGTTTTATAGAGATGCATTGATAATTGAAGTGCTATTTGACCTCTCTAATAGTAAATATCTAAAAGGTGACTATTAAAATATAAGCTTATTGGGAGTCATTAATACTCAAGAGTTAACTAGTTAGGATGGAGGTTAAAGGTTGAGCTATGGTTATAAAGTTGTGATTGGTTGAATTGAGGTGCTCTTAGAAGAAGTTATAAATTTAAAGGGTAGGATTATTACCACCAAGGTTGTTAACATGTGATTTGTATACTAAAAGGTTCAAATTGAGAGGGATTTATTAAGAGCTATTGCTTGATAGGAGATCTTTGCCTTCTCCATTGGTTGTACTAGGGGTAGTATTGACTTATATAGTCAAAGTTTAGTACCTTAGGTCCATTATTGAGCAATTATAAAGATAATAAAGTCTATGCTTGCTGTACTAAATGATAAATACTCCACTATATGTCCTCTAAAGGAAAAAGTGACTATAAGATAAGAAAAGACTTAGAGTGCCTTAGGGACGTATTAGGGTAAGCATTTTGATGCTTAAGTCATGGACTATTTTCTGAAATAAGGTATGTAATATGTGTTTTGGTTTATAATTAGAATTTAAACTTTTTCCTTTGTCTTAGACCTTTATTTATAGTAAGAAATTTGATAGCTTGTAAGATAAGGTAATAAGTTCCTCTAAAGTCATGGATAGAATTTAATACTCACCCACCTTATCTAAAATGACAACATAGTTCATATGCTCTTATTAGTACAAATAATGACTAATTCGAGTTGAAATGCATAGGCTTCAAGTCTTTATTTTAGCATTGGGACTCTTTGCTTAAACTTGCTCTAAAAACTTGGTTTGGTTTGTCATCATGACTAACAGGCCATAGGCCTATATCCTTAGCTTGACCTTAATAAATTATTTTGTATAAGATGATTCAAGTTAGCATTGTCATAACCTAAATTACGATCAAAGTGGAGGTAAAGACTAGTAAGACATAAGGACTCCAAGCCTTTTAAGAAGTTAGAGTCATAATAAATGATTGTATTATGAACCTATAACATCATTATATATGCATTCTTAATCTACTAAAATATGAGTTTGATAATTAATCCAAAAGATAAACCAAAATTTCATTAAGAAAAGGAATTTCTCACCTTTAATAACATTTTTCCATGAAAATATTATATTTATCCTTAAATTTTCATAAAATAATATTTAATAGAATACAGGGTTTAATATAGAGATTAATCACAAATCATTAGAACTTATCATAAACTATACATTTCATGGTCAACATTTTTATACCTTTAATTCCAACACATTCCTCAAAGAATGCCATATTCAACATTCAAAAGAAATAAATATCATTACATGTTGCTAGCCAAATTAGGGATTCTATAATAGGATAACAATCTAAAAAGGATCCCAATATAATTCAAATACATAATCAACATTAACTTAATACATTAATCTATATTTTTAAATACTTCAATCCATAATCTTAATACATAATCAACATTAACTTAATAGATTAATCTATATTCTTAAATACTTCAATCCATAATCTTAATACATAATCAACATTATGATTTTCCAAAAATACATTAAATTCTCTCGAGTTCTTTAAAAAATTATGCTTTTCCAAAAATACATTAAATTCTCTCGAGTTCTTTAAAACATTATGATTTCCAAAAATACATTAAATTCTCTTGAGTTCTTTAAGCTTGTCTTCATCATAACTTAGAGATCTAAGTTTAGAGTGAATCTTTTATACTCAATGCATAGATAACAACTTCATAAAATTGAGAAAAAAACTATTCAAGTAAAACTATGAAATTTTCATTGTTCATGTAAAACCATTTTTCGTGTAGGCATTCACAATTCATATAGTTTTAATCCATGAGAAGTTTCACTTGAGTGACTTCCTCTCCTCATTAAGCCTCAATCAATTCTAGGAAAAATTTAACATTTTAACTTAAATTTATTCATTTAAGCTTATCTTCATAACAACTTAAAATTTTAAGTTTTAAGGTGAGCCTCTTATACTCAATAAATAGATAATAAATGTATAAAATTCAGTAAATGCTCCTCAAGTGCAACTATGCAATTTTTATTTTTTGTGTAAAACTATTTATTGTGCACGTTTGTAATTCATAATAATATTCAACCAATCTAGTCTAAGTTCACAAAAAGTTCCCATTTTAGGAAAATGACAGATTTCCTCTCCTTCTTATGCTTAATTAACTCTGAGTAGAATTTAACATCTTGACATGATTTCATTTATTTAAAGAACATTAAGTATTATATTGCATGTGTTTCATTTATCTTGTATTACATGTGTTTCATTTATCTCAATATTCATTCATTCATTCTTAACATGTTCATAGCTAATTATAAACCCATTAGGACTTCTATATTATCTCTAGAACTACAAACACATCACAAATTCAAAATGATCATAAATACAATTATCCTATACTCCTAATGAAATTTATAATGCACATGGAAATAATCATATGAAACATTATGCATTATTTGTAATATACACTCTATGATGTATGAGAAAAATTTTAATAAATGAATTTCAAGAAATTATAAAGAAGTGATTCACTCATTACTTATTATCCAATTCTCCACTTTTTAAATCTCAACCTTTTAGGAAGCTTAAGGTCCTTCTTAATTGTGTGGGGAGTCTAAGAACACATATCATAATCCCAAATTAACTCATGAAAGTCAAAAAGAAAGTCAAGTTAAACCCATTATAAACCAAATGACACCACTTAGAGTCCTAAAACCTTGTAATAACCAATAGTCAATTCTAAACCTAAATAAAACTCTAATTCCTTCTAAAGCAACTATCAACACATGCTTAATGCAAAAATATTAGAATAAAGGCTAATCCTCATAATGGCAAAGCTATCATTATGATAAAACCTTAACCTTATTATTCATATATCCATTTCTCACATAAAATATGGATGAGCTTAAACAAATCTAAGATTAATTAAATAACAAGTTTTAAATAAGGTTTAAAGCATAAAATTACTTGATTTTGATGAATGAAAAAAGAGACAAAAAGATCTTTAAGAAAGAGAAAGTCAACTTTTTAGATGAAATACTTGTGTCTTGAAATCAACAAAGAGATTAAGGTCTTTGATGATGATTACAACATATATGAAGTATGGATTTCAAGTTTCTAAGTAGTTAAACAAATGGGGAGAAGTTTAAAAAGAGAAAGACATGAAGGAGTTTGAGAAAATTTAGAGTAACCTTTCAGGTAGGAAGAAGTATTTCTAACCCAGCAAGTCGACATGGTCGGGTAATGAAAGGAAATGGCTATGTAAAATTTTATCTAAAAATATCAAAATCTTTGTGGATTAAACATGACTATGGGGAAGGGGAGGAGGCAAAAAGGTAAAGGAAACTTGAAAACCATAATTGTCTAACCCTAAAATTTTGACAAAAACTTAATTTTCAAACCTCTACAATCATGAGGTTTGTTCCTTTATTCCTCCATTGTTCGAATTCATTCTTAGGGATATCAAACCTCGCATAACATACAAAAACATTCTAATGACAACCTAAACATGCAAATAGCACATCATAATATATCAAACACAAATTAAGGACTTACAAGCACACCTATCAATATCTATGCCATTTTAGTTAGCATGCCTATAGCTTTTAATTGGGTAAAAACTTTCTCTAACCTCTTTTCATCAATGGACTAGTATATCCTTAGATTGCATCATAATTGAGACTAAGGTCTTGTTTATTTTGAAGGAAGTTGATTAAGGAACTACAACTTCGTAGAAAATGGTATTTTTCTTCACTGTTTACACGAAAGTGCAAAGTCAAAAAGGAATTTGCACTTCTTTTTTTCCTACTCAACTTTTTTAATATAGGTGAAGTAACTTACTGAGGAAGAGGTCAGTAAGTGCAACTTTCTTAAGAGAAGTTCAAAGATATTTTTAAAATTATTTTATAATTATTTCTTTAAATAAATTTATTTAATAAGATAAAACTATTTATATTAATAGACTAGAAATAAAATATTATTTTATCACATGCTTTCTTCAAAGTTAATAAATGAATTGAACATGATTCTAATACACTTTTCAATAAAAAAAAAACATACAAATCAGACATTGTAGAAACTCAATTTCTTGGGAACAACTACTAGAAAGTATTAATTTCTTAAAAGTTACTTCACTAGAAATGGGTAATTTCATACCAATAAAACCTAAGATTAAGACAATTCATGCAAACCTTTCTATTCTATCATTTTTATCAAATCTCTTATTGTCTTTTTTGGTGCAATTGTTCTATTTCTATTATAAGACTATCTGTTTTTTTTTTCTTATATTATATCTATATTTTCAATCATCAAATTGAAGCATATCGTATATGAATAAAGAGATAATCAACAATAATAGACTACTTTATTCATTAGTACAATATTTATTTTGGTGTAATCCATATACTAATATCACTTATTTCAAATTATTTTTTTTTCTCTCTTTTAGCTCTTCAAAACTCCAGCTATAATATTAAAAGTCGAGGTAACTATTACTGAAAATCCCTCTTGATATTATTTTAAAAACACATTTTATACTCAAGCAATCAATCTATATATTTAATATTTTTTCTATTATTCTCATAAATTTAATTTTGATCAATTGAAAGAGAAATGAACTCTCATCATATGAATCCGTACATGAAAATAGAATTCAATATATTGAAATTTGGAATATAGATCAGATTTTTTTTTTTTTAGCAGTGGAATATAGATGAGATAACTTATCTTTGGTAGGTACCGATCAAATAATTTCAGCAGTCAATAGTGTAGGCCATCCGTTACATGCTAGGCGAGCCCGAGTTTCCCACTTTCTAACATTACAAACACTCGTCAGTGGCATAATAATAATATAGTGCACGGTGGAGCCACTGTCACTTCACTGGTCAAGGCGAGGCCCCAAGGGTAAGTTTAATCTTCAATTCACCCCCCACTGGCACCCTTCCTAACTTCTCTCTCCTCTACTTCTCACTTCCTCTTTTCCCCGTTTCTTACCCATTTTTTTTTTCTTTAATTTGCTTTTTGCCTTCTTTTCCACTCTTCAACGCATAATTTCACTAAATAGTTACTTGGTTTATTTAGCTTCAAAGTAATTAAACTACTTACATCTGCACATCTACTGCTTCCTTCCCTTCCCTCTTAAATGCTGCTCGAACATGGAGCTAAAATGCTCTCACACTACGAGAAAATTCCTCAAAATTCGTGAATTCCAATGTTGTTTGTTTTCCCATGTTTCTAATGTTACCCATTTTAGCTTTCATGCTGGATCTGAAATTTCTTTTCCCTACTGATTTAGTATTCTTTTAGTTTCGCAATTGTTGTGTCATTTTTGAAGTTTCGGCTTTCAACAGCTTAAATGGAGCTTATTTAGCAAAAGGGCTTTACTGGGTATCAGAAAATCCGGCATGCTTTCAGGTTCCGAACGTCAATTTCAATTTTCTCGTTTTTTTAAAGCTTTTGAAACTTCTGGGTTTTGGATTATATATGGCATAAGGAGTTGGGTCTTGGGTCTTCCTTTTTTTAAGCTGCATTTTAGATCTGTCTCATTTTGGACAATGTTAGAGTGTTTGTGGATTATGACAAGAAAACTTAAGTTCCTAACTAATGTGGGTATTTCTTTTTGCTGGATTTGAATTTGATGGTTGCAAGAGTATTCTGTTCTTGTAGTGTTTACTATTCTTTGAATTGGGTTTAGATTTCAGAATCTCATTGAGACTTTTAGGTAAGATTCAACTTCTTTTCTGTTGTTTTCTTTTCTTTGCTTTTTGTTTCTAAATGCACCTTTAGTTGTTGAACTACTCCAGCTTTTATTAGTTTAAATTAACCTTCTTTGTGGCTGAACTTCCATACTAATACAGTTTTTCTGGTGCCTTTATGTCTATCTTTCTCTCTTCAATTGTGGTCATTCATTATACAGTCGATGTAGCTTCTTATGTGTTGCAACCCTTTACAAAGTCTTAGAATTCTTCTTTATTGTGTTTTAATTGATTATTATGTAAGTGTGATTTGCTTTAAGGGTGCCCTTTGATGAGCAAAATTACATACACACCTTTTATTCTTTTTTTAAAAAATTTAATTTTCTTTGGTTTATTATTTTTAGCTTTTTCTTTTTAAAGTTTTGGCATTCAAACTTTTTCCTTTCCCTTTAGCTACCATAATGGAAAAATAGAAATATCATCTAGGGAGCAATAGAATATGATGCTACCAAAAAGCATTATAGTTTTGTTTGCTTTATTGGTTGTGTGACGCTTTTTGCTCTTGCTTTTGATGTGATTACTTTTTCTAATCTTTGTTAGCATTTATTTAGAAGCTGGATATATTTAACAAGTATAAACTTAAATTTACGAAAAGCAGAGAGTGATTGGTGAAAAACTATTTTTAAAGAAAGAAGTAGAAATCTATTAATGGTTGAAGTACTGCATGCATTTGCCCCTGCTTTTGGTGCTTCTTAGGCAAGATTGCCATCATCATTATTGTCATTTCCTCATTGACAAACATGAGTTGTCTGCTGTTGCAAATTTCCACTACACGGATTGCAATAATACATGATAACTGGACCAACATTTTTCACCACTGTATGGGTGACTTGCTGTTACTGGCGGCAGTAACTGGATTAGCCATTAGTCCACTCCAGCAGGTTGAGAACTGGAACTGGGATTCTAAGACTGTATGTTGATTTTTTATCCCAAATTTTTCAACCCTTAAATCATTTAGCCAAGTTTTGTGCAAACAGAATTGGAATGCTCTGTATGAGAGGTTGTCAGTTGTCACTTTGCTACACTGTTATTATTATATATGAACTGTTACTCAGCTTTTCAATGCAGAACTATGATGTTGGTGGTAGTTTTGGTTGGATTTTAGCTTGCATAAGCATCTATATTTATATGGTCCTTTCTCGCAAGTTTCATATTTAATTGATGCATTATTTGCTGGCTGTCTAATATCATTTCATTGTCTCTGCACTGAATCAGGAGAAAAGCAAGGCCTGCAGGGATCAGATTGTCATATACCCAGTGCAAATCAACTCCCCATGAAGTTCTTCCTGGCTTCAGTGTTTCAGTTCTTCTTGGTCCTAGTCACTCTTTTATCTCTGGCTAATGCTGACCTAAATTCAGATAAGCAGGCTCTTCTAAACTTTGCTTTTATTGTACCCCATTATCGGCTCCTAAACTGGAACCCTGCTACCTCAGTCTGTAACTCTTGGGTGGGTATTACTTGCAATGTCAATCACACTCGTGTGGTCAAACTCCGACTCCCTGGAGTGGGGCTTGTTGGCCATATTCCAGCCAACACACTTGGTAAACTTGATGCCCTTATGGTTCTAAGTCTCCGATCCAATCTGCTTAATGGTAATCTTCCTTCTGACATCACTTCCCTTCCATCACTCCAGTACCTCTACCTCCAGCGTAATAACTTTTCTGGCACAATTCCTGCCTCGTTTTCTTCACAACTCACTGTACTTGATCTGTCTTTTAACTCTTTCTCTGACAGCATTCCTCAAACAATAGGGAATTTGACTCAACTCATTGGTTTGAGCCTCCAGAATAACTCCCTTTCTGGACCCATTCCCAATCTTAACCACACTAGACTCAAGCATTTGAATTTGAGCTACAACCAACTTAATGGCTCCATTCCATTATCCCTTCAAAGGTTTCCCAATTCATCCTTCATGGGAAACAATCTATTATGTGGATTACCTCTTAATCCTTGCTCCTCTATTCTTCCTCCACCTTCACCCTCTCCTTTCTCTCCCCAACCAGAAATCCCTCATAAGAAAGGTTCGAAAGCAAAACTGACAACAGGAGCTATCATTGCCATTGCTGTAGGAGGTTTTGCACTACTGTTTCTTCTTGTGTTTATCATCTTGTGTTTTTGTTTGAAGAAAAAGGACAATGGAGCTAGTAGCGTGTTGAAAGGGAAGGCTGTTAGTAGTGGGAGGGGTGAGAAGCCCAAAGAGGAGTTTGGGAGTGGAGTTCAAGAACCTGAGAAAAACAAGCTGGTGTTCTTTGAAGGTTGCTCTTACAATTTTGATCTTGAGGATTTATTAAGGGCTTCTGCTGAAGTGCTAGGTAAGGGTAGTTATGGAACTGCCTATAAAGCTGTATTGGAGGAATGCACGACAGTGGTAGTGAAAAGGTTAAAGGAAGTAGTGGTGGGGAAGAGGGACTTTGAACAGCAGATGGAGATTGTGGGAAGGGTTGGGCAGCACCCAAATGTTGTTCCGCTCCGTGCTTATTATTACTCAAAGGATGAGAAGCTTCTAGTGTACGACTATATCCCAGGTGGCAGCCTATCGGCACTTCTGCATGGTATGCTTCAAGTGTGCTAATCTTTATATTAAGGGTCTTTACAAACAATTGAAGAATGCTGTCTCTCAATTTTATTGGAATTCTGGATAATGCATGTGCATTAACCTATTATCGGTCAATTTATAACCAAATTCACATGTATTCTGAAGTCAATCTGTATTTCTATGGCAGGAAATAGGCAAGCTGGCAGAACTCCACTAGATTGGGGCAGTAGAATAAAGATTGCTCTAGCGACGGCACGGGGAATTGCCCACCTGCATTCTGTAGGTGGTCCTAAATTCTCTCATGGCAATATCAAGTCCTCAAATGTCCTCCTTAACCAAGATCATGATGGGTGCATCTCGGATTTTGGCCTAACCCCTCTTATGAATATTCCGGCAACTGCATCTCGGAGTGCAGGCTATCGAGCTCCTGAAGTGATTGAAACGCGTAAGCACACTCATAAATCGGATGTCTACAGCTTTGGAGTTCTCCTGCTAGAGATGCTCACAGGAAAAGCTCCACTCCAATCACCAGGGCGGGACGACATGGTTGATCTCCCTCGATGGGTCCAGTCAGTTGTAAGAGAGGAATGGACAGCAGAGGTTTTTGATGTTGAGTTGATGAGATACCAAAATATAGAAGAAGAAATGGTGCAGATGTTGCAAATTGGTATGGCCTGTGTAGCAAAGGTTCCTGATATGCGACCGAATATGGATGAAGTAGTTCGAATGATTGAAGAAATACGTCAATCTGACTCAGAGAATCGGCCATCTTCTGAAGAGAACAAATCTAAGGACTCAAACGTGCAGACTCCATGACTTCCAAGAAGTTATGTTGATTTCAAATGTAAGATTGAACGTTTCCAGCAAGCACGTTACTTACTAGGTTTTCCAAAGCATCATTCAAAACCTTGATGTGCATGCACTGCTTCATATAGTGTGAATTTGTCCAAAACTTTTTTCAGTTTAATTTTTCTCAGGTTTCTAGTGTTGATTTTTTTCCCCCCTAAAAATTCGATTAGGTGTTTCTCTTGATTTATTGTAATATTTAATTCAACATTATGAATGAATTGATCAATAATTTTTTCAGTCTTTCTCCCTGCTCTCCCCCTCCTTTGACTTTGAGCAGACTGTCTTTTTGTCAATGGAAGTCCTAACTGTGATTTTTTTTCTCCTTTGTTTGGTGGAATGGCGGTCTCATCGTAAGCATTGTCTATGGTTTACCAAACCTGGATGCAGACATCCCAACTTGGAAAACTTGGCCAACATTGTCACACGACACCCAAAACACACATTTGAACTGGTCTTCCTTCAGGCTTAAGAGGAGGACCTCCAACAACATATGCTCAATAGTCTAAGAAAATTTCCCATTTTAGGTTCAAGTTAACGTTATTTTTTTTGAAAAAGAAAAAGTTAACGTTATTTTTTTAAAAACGGAAGAAATGCATCTGTTGCAGTCACTGAATTCTCAGCACAGAAAAGAAAAACAGTTACCTGCAACAAAGGATTTTTCAACCACTATGATCATTCTCTGTCGACAGATGATAAAAGTCAAAACTGTGAACCATTTCTACAGGGGAAAACCATGAGCTGTATTTTCCTTCATTTGTGTCAAAGCTTAATGGGTTGTGTTCCGGCATGATGCCTTTGCTTGTTTGTTTAGTTAAAATGCTAGATGTTATTTGAACAAATGGCATGGAATTTGCTTGATTTTTAATTTTGATTTCAATTTCAAGTAGTAAATTTTTGCTTCATATATCTGCTTATATGCATCATTTTTGTATGATGTATGCCCAGTTCACAAGTAAGACTTTAAATCGGTATATTGTTTATTCAATTTTGATGAGAGACGAGTAAAATATATGTTGTTTTGAAAGTTGAGCGTTTGAAACTGAATATGAAAATCGTATTTGTTGCAATTTTTGTTATTAGTAGAAGACAATGAATAATGGAATTGGGTCATGTTTTTGTGTTTTTGACAGATTTTTACTTCTTTTTTTTTTTTTTATTGCTTCAGTTACATTATATAAAATATTGTTTATCGTGGAGCATTTTGGGTTCTCAATATTTTTATTTTCATACTATATAGAATTTTAAAATTAAGTGCTTGATAAAAGAGTTATTTAAAAATTATAATAAACATCAAAGACTTCGAATAAATACTTCTTCATTCAAAGCTGTTATCTATTGAAGTTATTGAAACTACCCAAAGGCACAATAGTGATCTGTTCCAGTCGATAATTGAGTGTCTGTGCCTAGGCAAAATAAATTGGACTTAATAAGACTCCCAAACAGTCCAAAACCTCCGATTGGAGAAAGACTCATCGTCGGAAACATGGGATGTGACATGCATGCGCTGCACAAGGCACACATGTAGTGTGCTGTTACGTTAGGGAGTGTAATCGAGCTGAGCAAAGCTGACCTAAACCTTGTCAAGTTCGAGTTCGAACTCCACTTAAAAATTCTAAATTCGAGCTTGAATTTGAACTCAATTGAGTTTCAATTTTTAAACTCAAGTTTGAACTCAGTTAAGTACTTGAACTCGATTCGACTAGATTTATTTATTTATATAAATTTTATAGTGAATTCTATAAATTGAAATTTAAACTCGAATAAGTTCGGATAAACTCGAATAATCTTGATTAAGCGTAAATCAATTAAGTTGAAATTTGAATTCAGCATGCTTCCGAGCTCGACTCGATTAATCTCGAATCGATTTTAAGTATTTCTTAAATTAATTTTGAATAATTTACGTGATATCTGGATTCATTTACACTTATAACGCTGCTTTGAAGTAGAAAGCAAGGCATGCAGTTGAGATGAGGGGCTAAAAAACAACAATGCCCATTGACCGACAAAATGGCAGTCGATGTTCGAGCCCTTTTAGCTTTAAAAAGAAAATGTAAAAACCACTTACGCTGACGCACTAGTGAGAAACTTATATTTATTCCAAATTATTACTTCAAATTATCTATATTTTTCTAAGACATGAAAATTAATTTTTAATTAAGTATGCAAGACATTCACAAAATGATTTTCTCATCTCAAAAAAATTTAAAAATTCTTTAAAATATTTTATGATTTAATGAGTCTGTTTAACCCATAATTTAATTATAATTTATTTAAATAAAGATAGTTTATGTGTTATGATTGCATATTAATTATATTTATTTTTGCATTATTATAAAAATTATAATAATCACTGTGAAAATTTTTAAGATTATTAGAAATGCAAGAAAAAAGAAAATGATCGGATGGATTATTAGAAATTTAAGAAATATTGAGATGGAACTATTTGTGGATGATGTAATTTATATGGTGAATCATTCTAATTAATGTTAATGAAAAATTTTAAGATAATTTGAAAAGACATTTCAAGCACCCAGATTTAGAACAATCATTCTTTAGAGTCAGCCTTACTTGAGTGCTATAAAGAAATATTTGACTTTTCATAATTAGACACTAGAATCAGTGAGTTTTATAAAAGACGTGAAGTATTTTGAAAGGCAATATGCAAGAATAGTTGCTAGACGTGTGTCAAGTTATGATCTGTCAGAGTATTCCAGTATACATTTTGGTCATCATGTTAGGCTTTTTTTTTTGACTTAGAGGTTGCATGAGAATATATAAAAGAGAGTAAAAAAAAAAAAAGTAGGATATAAAAAGAGATTAATAAATTATCTCGCTTATGAGTTTTTTTTATAATGTAAAAAAGAGTAAATAAAGTTAAAAATTTATATCTATTTGCTTTCAAATATTTATTTTTTTAATCTCCAAATCGAGGATTGAAAAGTAAAATCAAAATGTTTAAGTCGTTTACATTCATTAATCTCTTTTGAAAAATATTATTAAACAAAGTGAAGTTAATTAACTTTATTTATATTTAGCTAAAGGGCTAAATAAATTTCTCAATTCATAATAGAGTGATAAATGAGGATAAAATGAACTTTTTTCTTCAAAATTAGCTTTGATCTTATGTTTTTTCATTAAAATTACTCTCGATCTTATATTATTTTATCATAAAATTCTAAAATACTTGTTAAAGAGAGCACATGTGTTATAAACATAATTTAATAATTATAAAATCAATTTTTAAGAGAAAAAATTAAAAAATAATATTAAAAAATATATAACAGTCAAGAAATGGATTTAAGAAAACTGAACTCAGTTGTACTTCAACAAAAACACATTTTTCTCAAATCTCTAAATCCTTAAATCTCCTTAAAAAATCTTAAATCCCAAAATCTTCAAAACACAGCTTCACTTGAACAACAAAATTTTTCTTAAATCAAAGTCGATTTATTGAAGAACATGAAAAAACGATATTTTCATGAAATAATAATTCTGCTCATTCATCCAATTGTAGTCTATATAACAAGAAATGAGTTGAACATGAGTATAATGGTGTGCAAAAATACTGTTACTATGGAGAAATAACACCATTAGCAATGGCTTGGAGTGAGACGAATCCAGGTTGAAGATTTTACTCCTGCGCTAATTATAAGATAAAAATGGAGAAAATTGAAACAATTTTATCAATTCTGTTGGCCCTAGTGCACCAAGAAAGGGGGGTTAAATTGGTGGGAAATTTGAACTTTTAATTTTGGAGGAAACACACATGAATGAAAGATTAGAGAAAGGGTAGAAGAAGAATGAACACAAGAGTTTTATAGTGGTTCGGGTATTAACCAACCCTACGTTCACTCCCCAATTCACCAATTGGGTATTTCACTCAATCACTAGTGTTTTACAAGCTCTCACACTCTGACGCTCTTGCTGCCAGAATAGATAATCATTTTATATATGTTTCTCAGGTTCTTTATCAACAACAAGTGAGAAGTGTAGAATGTTTGAAACAAATACATTCTACTCTGCAGCAAATCACTCAGTCTTTCCAAAGAGCTGCTCCTGAATCCTTCGTACCTCCATTATCATCTTCCTCAAAAAGGCCACCACGCCTTTAGATGATGTAATTAAATAATATGTATTAATTAATAATAATAATAATAATAATATTATATTATCTTACTAGTCCAAAAGTTGACCCTAGTATAGAGAATATGATTTTTGATGAATGATTTGAACATATGAAATGTAGAAATCCTTAAATGCGAAATGAATCGGTTCAACAAATCACACAATTAATCAAATCAAATCAAATATGTCAGCACATAAGCAATAAAAGTCCCCTTAAATATATGCAAAAATACATTAAGTTAAATACATAAGGGGTAAGAGATACATTACAAGTTTAGTAT
>CATIWR010081769.1:0-10085 GCA_949677035.1 Omphalea diandra
ATGGACCAATAGGTCCCAAATCATATGTCAAATGAATTACAGGAAGATGGACCAATAGGTCCCAAATCATATGTTACATGAATCACATGAATATCCCGAGAGTAATGTTTGCCTTGCTCGATCACGACAAAAACAACGCTATTGCATTTGCCCTTGCATAGTTACTTGTTATACTGGCAATGTATCTTAAGGATATTTGATTATGGATTATGCCATGAGAATTTGATTATTGTTTTTATTCACTGAGTCGCGATTCACCAAATCACAATTATTTTTCAGATACTGAAGCATAGACTTTGGACACTTTGGTACATAAAGTTTTGCATAGAGACATATAGAACACAGGTTGTCGGCTGAATTTCAACTCTTTCTCCTTGCATCATGTACATACATTTGATAGGAACTAGTCATAGTCACTTGTCCTGACATTTGTTAACACATGTGTACATTAAATACATATGAGATTATATATGTATGATGAATAAACCTTAATGTGTATGCATTTCTAAACATGAAATGCCATGATTTGCAACTGAAGACGATAGTTATAGTTGGTGGTATCAGAGGATTCAAGCACATATGGGGCAGACGTGTAAATCCCGGTGTGTATGACATCGCGGGGCCGATGGGCAAATCCCAGATGTTGAGTGCTCTGATAGGTACTAGCTGTAGCCACGTTGTGACGTTACAATTTGTGGTATCAAAGCTGATTTACAAATGAGAACAATGGATATCACAGTTATTAGTTTGACAAATGAATTTAGATGTTGTAGTTTTGGTATCAGAGAGGGCTCAAGCATACGTGGGGCATATGTGCAAATCCCGATGTGTATGACATCGAGGGGCCGACGGGCAAATCCTGGATGTTGAGTGCTCTGATAGGTACCGATTGTAGCATTAAAGATTGTGGTAGAAAAAAAATATTAGTATCAAAGCAAATATGAATATGGTAATTACAATTTATTGGTATCAATGTAACATGATTTAAATATGAATACGGTCGTTACAGATTATTGGTATCAGAGCCATATGAGTTCTGTCAAATGAACACGGTTATTACATATTATTAGTATCAGAGCATAAATGAATACGGTCGTTACAGTTTAGTGGTATCAGAGCATGATTGTTATATTGTATCCTTGGGTATCCTTACTAATGATTACATTTTATACTTTGCTTTGTCATGAATTATTAAAACTATCATTTCCCAAATGTTGTTTTCCAAGCCCCATAAAGTAGGGGCCAAACTATAAGCATCAAATTTTAGACCTTTGGATATAAAGCCCAATGATGAAAATCATTGAACCAATTTCGCAAAATGTAAAAGGAATTGCACAATGTAAAGGATGGAAGATCTTAGAAAGCTTCGGAGAAGTCCAATGACCAAGACCAAACACCAAACCTAAGCTAAGCCTAGGGTTGCTAGCTAAGTTTGATGGACTATAAAACCCATAAAACAGGGCTATATAGCCCTTATTATAGGGTTGTACAACCCTCATTATAAAGCTATACAGCCTCCCTCAAAGCTGTATAGCCTTGTTTAAACCCTAATCATGGAACTTTCTAAAAATGGTCCCCTTAAAACCTAAGTTATACAACCCTAATACATGGATGTACAATAAGTCTTTAGTTGTACGACCCACATGTCAATCCTAATTTTAGTATAACACTATTCTTCTCTGTGATTGGATGCATCCATGGTGCAACCAAACCTATTTTTGGCATTATGTTCCCATCCAACACCTATAATACTCCCCATTTTGAAGAGAATGGAAAGGTTTAAAAATCCTAAGGTAACTTTACAAAAATTACCCCTTAAATACTTATAAACATAGACAACTAAAACCCTAATCCTATTTCACTCTCTCTAAGATATAATAAAACCTTTTTCCCTTTATGTTTGTGCATTCCCTAAGCAATATTGGAGGATATTAAATTAATCATAAGCTTCTGAGGGCAAAGACATTATTGAAACATCTTAGAGACTCTCTTTCCCTTTCTTCTTCCTTCCCTTTCTTTTCTTTTTTTTTCTATTTAAAAACCTAAAAAAGAGGGGAGAGGGGGTTGTACAACCTTATTAGTAGGTTGTATAACCCTTATCCATGGTTATGCAACCTAGGTTTCTTGCAATCAAGCAGAAAAGTTTTCTTCTTCTTCTGTATTGATTTTTTACTTTTGAGGGGGTATCTTTTGGGATGTTTGGTGACTCCAATGATAGAATAGGATGAGACTTTATGGACTAGAGCACCTATTCACTTCAAAATAGAATCTCTCTTAGCTTTCAAAATATTTTTCTTTGCTTTTCTAGCTTAAAATGCTTTTAGTTTTCCTTGTCCTTTTAAACATTAGTTTAGTTTTTATTTTTGTTTTGAAATCTTGAGGTGATAAACAAGTGAGGAACTTAAGTTCCCTTTAACCTTGGCAATCCCCTTTGTGCTACAATATATAATTGTCATGTGAATAGCATTTTATAGTCCTTTAATGCCTTGATTGGATGTTATGCATTTTTTAGCTTTTTTTATTTCTAAATGTTATTTTTGGTTTTGTTTTTAACACCTTGGGGTAATAATCAATAGAGGAACTCAAGTTTTCCTTAACCTTGAAATTCCTCTTTTATGTTAGAATTCATTAATAGTCATATGAATAGTGCCCTCTATTTCTTTAGTCTCTTGGATTCATGTAGGCATTCTAGCTACTTCCATGTTAGGCTTTGCACTAGATGTTTTTAGCTCTTTGTGAACAAAGTGAGTGAGGGTTTAATAACCTTATGACCTCACTTGAGTGAATCTTTGCCTTAGGCAACCTAATATCCTTTAAATGTTTAATCTTATGTGTGTTTATATCCTCTCTATTATTCATGATTCATGCATTTATTCATGTATGTCATAATCTGTATCATTTGGTTTGTAATGATAGAATGTGAATATTATGGACATAGATGTATGTTAGGCACCTTAGAGATAAGGTATGGTGATCACCATGGGCTTCACTCTTATTTCTTTATTAGCTTTGAGTTCTCTTTTATTTATTTATTTTCATATTAATTTATTATTAACTTATTTCTTCTTCTTAGGTGTAAGTGTGAGTGCATGGGATCAGACTATGAACTTAGTCTTAATTATTTCCCCTCTTGAATACTATGAGTGTGAATGGTTATTTATGCATGCTTTTCCTATACCATGATGCATGATCGCTCCCCATATTATGGATGATTACGTATGTGAATAAATGGTGGTCATGTTAAAAACCTATGCCATGAGACATAGTCCCCCTCCCTATCATGGATGATTAAGTGTATGAATGGATGATGAATCATGTTAAGACCCTATACCATGATGCATGATCCTTTTCCCCTTTTAAGTTGATGACTTTATTTGTTGAAATGATATGTGCTTAGATGTATGTTTAGGGGCAGTAATCAGACTAATCAATGACACGGTTAAAACATTAAAAGAGAACCAAAGATGCTTGAAGGTTGGATCTTAATATCCAGGTAGTGTGGGGGTGCCTAACGCCTTCTCCACATTGTACCCAATTTTCGAACCTGATCTCTGATGGGATGAAGATGAAATGGCCCTTCTAATTGACTTATATTATGTTCAAATTTTATCTTTCGTAGATTCTTATCCTAACTAAGTCAGGTGGTAATTCCATATTTCCTAGGGGGTGGTACCTATGTATTGTCCCATCGTGGCCCCCCGATGACCAACATTTAGACTTAAGGCTTTAAACAAGCATAAGGCCCAAAGGATCTCTTATTGATCCAACACGTGTCATGTCTTAGGGTATCACCAATGTGAAGACCCTCATCCTCTCGATCTCCTCATTGATAGATAAAAGATAGGAGTCGCATGCAAGATTCCACTCATTCAAGTGCTACTATAAAAATCGAGGCGCTCACAAGTCCATTGGCTTACAAGTTAGCATTACCACTAGAGATGACTTAGATTCATGATGTATTTCATGTAAGTATACTGAGAAAGCATCAATCCAATCTTACACATACACTTAGAGATCCAGTTATAATAATTATAGATGATGTAAGTTATGATGAAGAACTAATGAAAATCATTTGTTATAAGATAAAATGGTTATGAAATTGAGAAATCCCTTTAGTTCGTATGTTATGGAGAAAACACTCACAAGAATAGGCCACACGAGAAACTGAAAAGAACATGAAACTACAATATCCACATTTATTTATAGGTATTAAATTTCGAGGATGAAATTCTTTATAAGAGGGTAAGAAAATATAACATTTCTATCCTCATTCATTAGCATTATCCCATCAACACATCCATTGCATAAATGATTTGAAATCCCAAAAGAACATATGCATTGGATAAATGATCATTTAGATATGTGAATTTGATAAGCATGATGATGACACTTGCACCATTTTATTTAGGGCACATAAACATATATGTGATTTTTGTACAGTTGCATGACAAATTATCTTATGTTGTGTGCATGTTATAATATCATTAATAATGACATTTTAGAGTTTATTTAAAAGTATAAAGAAAATATGATGAATGAAGAAGAAGGGCTAAAAGAGGAAAATGAAACTTCCAATCAATGGTAGTAAGCCACCATGATTTTGTCTTATTAAAATAGGCATACAAATTGAATTTCTCTTCTTTTAGGAGCATATTAGAGAGAAAAAAATGTGAGGGGCAACAAAAGAAAGAGAGAGCTAAGGAAAAAGAAGAAGAAAAACTAAGCTAATTATGAAAAAAATCTAAACTTTTATAGTTTTGGCAAAAGAGATATGTAACATCCCAAATTTTTCATAAAGATAATTTTAGTGATTTAGATATTAAGGGCATTTTTTTCTAATTTATTTTGACTTATAATTTGGAAGTATAATTTGAGATTTTACATATGATATGTGATATCTAGAAGTACTAGTAGTCATTTTGAGTGTAATATTGATATAATTAATTTGAGAACATTTAGGTAATTTTACAATAAAGGATAATTTTATTGAGTAATTAATATTAATTAATTATTTTAAATGATTTATTAGATAACATAATTATTAAAACTTATTATTAAATTTAGTATTTTATGATTGAATATTAATTTGATTTTATAGATTAAATATTTATTAATTTAAAGAATGTAGTAAATTAAAAGTTAAGTGGCACTATAAGGATTAAATTGTAATTTGATTAGGTTAATATATATATATATATATACACACTAGTTAATAATAAACCTATGCAGTATAACTCTAGAAAATAATCATTTTAAAATAGTAAATGATATTATTTTGATCTCAAAATAGATTATTTTGAATATGTCTTGTCTAGGATATAAAATTTCATAATTTTTGGAGTATTTAATATATCACTTTTAAGGGTAATTTGTGATTATTATATTGTAGAAGTCTTTAAGCAGGACAGTCCATTTAAGGATATAATTTTAAATAGTAAATAGTATTAATTTGATCTCAAAAGTTTATATAAAGTATCTTTGATATGTTTATTAGGATATATAATTTTTTTTTTTAGAATTTTTGAAGTATTGTATATGTTAGTTTAAAGTCAATATTTGTTTGTTGTCCAATAAAGGTTGTCAAGTATGATAACCTATTTGAGGTTCTAATTAAAAATAGTAAATGATTTTATTTGTATGCAGAATTTTACATGAAGTATCTGAGATAAATTTGGAGTGACATATAATTTTTTGAAGAATTTAGAATACTATACTGATGGAGTTTATATGATATTTGGAATGAACTAATAATTGAGACAACTTATAGTATTGAATATATGATAGACAAATGTTATTGGATTAAATTTAGAGGTTTATAGACAATTATATTGAGTTATTTCTAATTTTTGTATGAGTTATTTAGATTGAGATTTAAGCTATTTTAGAGGTGTTATAATGAGATATTTTATGATTAATAATTATAGGAATAAAATCATAACTTAGGTTACAAGTTATAAATATTATATATTAGTTAATTTAAAACTAAGAATATATTAATATTTGTATATGTAGAATTATAATTTTAATTAAAACTTAGTGTTAATTATATCATTAAATGTAATTATATGATGATATAGGTGGTGTTATCAATCACGAATCAACTTTAATGAGTTTCACATTTGTGCTTATATTCAAATGAGAGATTATACAAGTAGACAAAAATTGAAAATAAATGATTCACTATATAAATGAATTCATATGCATGTTTACTTATGTGTATAGAAGTCAGGGAACAATTGCATGTGTTATATGTATGTATTTGTACTTAATGAATTTGTTGACAATTATTTGTTAAGTTTAATGTAATAGTTGTTATGTGTTTTGTTTGGGAAAGACAATGACTTGAACCCCCATGGTGCACTTGGTTTATATATGTGTGTGTGTGTGTGTGTGTGTGTTTATGGATATAGGTCTATGAAGGATGATTTGGTGATATCCCACAGTGGCTTCAATTGTATATGTAAATGTTGGCTACCAAGCCTCATATGTTATATGTTGGCTACAAAATCTTATATGTATTACTTGTTCGGTTCTGTTTTAGTCTTCCCCATATGTGTGATTTTGTGAAATTAATTATTATCTTTAATTTATTTAATTTGTACTTGTAAAGTAATTATGTTGTTTATTTGAACTTGATCATATGATGTGGTTATGTATTATTATTTTTTTAATTATTATTTTACATAAAATTTATGACAGGTTAAGACATTTTCTGCCTTGTATAATTTCTCACTGAGTTGTGGTTATGCTCACTCATTCACAACTCAGTTTACAGGTCTTGTGTAATATCAGTAAAGCTGCTTATTTCTCCAAGTCGAGCTATTTAGGTCCATAATTATATTTCCTTTGAGTATTAATTATATTTGATTAAATTTAGATTTATTTTCTTATCTTCAATAGATGATCCCTATAGATTTTAAGTGTAATTTAATTATTTTAAACATTTGAATTTGATATATTGTAAACTAAATGATATATTATATTCAACAAGTTGTCAATTACATGTTGAAATTATTTATTTAATTATTTTTTGTTTCTGCTTACTTGAAAATTTATATTTTTATTAAACAGATATACATGTAGGCTGGTGAGGTTAAGGCCACAACTTAGATTCACGCTGGTCATGACCCCTAGATTTGAGGCCTGACAAGGTAAGTGATTTTATCTTCATTCCATGTGAAATTTCTCCTTCATGATTAGTATAAATTATGGAGTAATTTCAAGTAAAGCTCATGTATGAAAATTAAAGCTCAAGGGAAACAATAGCTGATTGTGTTGGTTTTGTTGTTAGAGTAGATTATTATACCCACAATTTCATAACCCTAAAAGAATAATTAGGGAACGTATTAAAACATAAAATTTACAGGTTTATGCCTCATATAAATGCATGTTAAACATTTTTGCTTAGTATGGTGTGTGTGAAGAGCTATTCGTCCTTCATTAAGGTTGGTTTACAACTTACCAAAACCTCATTAGTCTGGTTGTCTTCATATATTTTGATGACCTTATGTGTTGATTTAGGCAAAATGAAAAATATGAAATTTATAAGATTATATCCCTTTTAAATGCTTTTAAAACATTTTTTTTCTTAATTTGTTGTATGGAAAGAGATATTACGCTTTGATTGTGATTGAACCTAAATCCAACCTAAATCCAAAGAAACTTGTCCAATCTCTTAATTATATTTTTTAAGAATTTGATGGCTATAGAATGAGAATTTAGTGACATACTAAACTTGAAAGTTGTAGAGTTATGTCTAATCTACATTCCTACAAAATAGTTTTACTAAATATATTATGAGTGAGGAGATATTGTTCTTTCATCGTGATTGATTCTCAACATGTTGAAACCGACTCACCTTATGATTGACCATTTATTTTGATGAAATTATAGACTGAATTAGACAATGTGTAAAACGTGAAAAATGTTCCTTTTTTGTTTTATAATTTTTTGTAAATCATTTTTGCGATTAGATTTGTACAATTTGAAATAAGGCTAAGAATGTAGGACCTAATCAGATTGTGATCACATTGAAATAAAGTAGAATTTAAAAATTCACCATTTTTTTTATACATTATATCTTTCTGTGTCTAGTATACGTAAAAAAAAGAATCAAGGCATTTGGATAGGTATATCAAGAGTTATTAGAGTTATAATGTATCAAGTTCAAGCTGCCATACCAGAAAAATTAGCTTAAGTACTTGACGCACTTGCATGAAACATGACCATAGTTGCATACCATGCATGCAAACTCATGTTGACATTTTATAATGATATATGCATCAAATGTTTGGATCTTAACACATTGGGAAAGCCCAAGGGAGAGATTCAAATATATCATAAAGATTGGTTGCATCAAAGGTGAGTAAAAGTCATAATTGGATTCTAATGTGTATGTGTGATGATTTTATGATATGGTTATGTCCTATTATGTGTATATGTTATTGAATTGTGACATTTTACATGTGAATACAAGTCAAGTGAGAATTGTATGATCTTAATGATTACTTGTTGTACCATTATGAATAAACTCTTGCGTATGGAACTAAAAGGATGTTGTGACCAGCTTGTTAAACACTTATAAATTAGTTGAAAATGGACCAATATGTCCTATTATGGCACATGTTATGAATCAAATGAATCACATGTTATATATTGGCTAGCAAAATCAAATATCACTTAAATCATATGAATTCCTAAGAATGGAGTTTGCCTTGAAAGGTCATGATAAAATCAATTAATTTATTGCATTTGCACTTGCATAGTCCATTCTTATATTTGTAATGTATCCCAATAATATTTGATTGTTTGTTGTACCATTAAAATTTGATTATTGTTTTTGTTCATTAAGTTAAAACTCACAAAATGGTAGTTATTTTTTTTAGGCAGTGAAGCATAAAATTTTGCATATAAACACATAGAGAACATGTAGTCGTCTAAATTCCAACTCTCTCTCTCTCTCATTGTGTCATGTACATAAACCTAGTTAGGAATCAATTTATGGTTACCAACATTAAATGGTTACCATATGTGCACATTAACAATTTGGATTGTGCATGAATGATGAGTTAACCTTTATGCATATGAATTTTTAGCCATGAATGTCATGCTTAATAATTTAAAATGGTTGTTATAATAAAGCACCATATTGGGATAGATGTAGGAACTATTGAAGCATATTCTCTAAAGTTTCATACTTAGATTCCTTTAGATTATGTTGGTTCCATAAGACTTTAACCATTGGGATCACTTTGGTCCTTAATTTTCTAATTTAAGCGTTAATGATTCACACAATTTGTTCTTCAAATGTCAAATCTGGAGTGAGTTTCAGTTATAACTGGTAAAGGATCTGAAAGAAATTTCCTTAACATTGAAACGAGCAACACTATATAAATCTTTGCTAACACTAAAGGTAATTCTAGCTAGTAAGAAACTCTCCCCACCTTATAGATAACCATATAAGGTCCAATGTAGTGAGAAGCTAATTTACCCCTCTTACCGAAGCAAAAAATCTCTTTTATAGGACACACTTTGAAAAGGACATAATCACCTTCTTGGAATTGAACATCTCGATGCTTAGGATCAACATAACTTTTCTGTTAACTCATAGTTGTCTTAAGACTCTCCTTAATCAATGGCATAGCATGGTTAGTGAGCCTTCATGTGTGTGTGCTCGCACACACACACACACACACAGATATATATATATATTTGTGTGTGTGAGTGTGTACATATACATATATTTATAGATATATACAAACACACACACACACACATATACATATTTATAGATATATACAAACACACACACACACACACAATGTGTGTATATGTGTGTATATGTATATATATATATATATATATATATATATATATATATCTGTGTGTGTGTGTGTGTGTATGTATGTATGTATGTATGTATGTATGTATATATATATATATGTATATATATATCTATATATAGATATATATATATATATATATATGTATATATATATATGTATATATATATATATATATATATATATATATATATGTATGTATATATATATGTACACACACACACACACACACACACACATATA